>QVOA01015846.1:0-161470 GCA_014825685.1 Pseudomyrmex cubaensis
TATATATATATATATATATATATATATATATATATATATATATATATGTATGTTATAAAGTTATAAAACAAATTTCTCGAATAAAATTGTATCGTCCATACTTTTTTGATTATATTTTATAAGTATAATGTAAAATAGTTAGAAAAAATCTTAACATATATAAAATAATATGAACTCAATATGTAGAGTTACATATCGCCAGGGATATGTTTGCGCAATGCTAAACTTATTCAAAAAAGAATAAACATCGTATTTTAGCAATTATATAAAATAATATTGTTTTCGAAGATAAATCAAATTATTTTCTTAATAGTTTTTTCAGCATTGTGTAAACAAAATAAAACGTTTTATTAGCTTTAGAGGAGACAGAGAAAGTAAATTGTATATAAATATATATATATAAATTATATACATAATGTAAATAAATTATCGATCACAATCTATTCACTTTGGCTGTTTTAAAAAGCTGCTAAATAAATATACACTATATTTCTCGTGTGTATATTATCTATATGTGTTTAAATAAAAATTTCTGCTAAGTATGTACAATTATATTTCGGTGTATTATTTGTGTATCAAGTAAAAAAAAGTAATAGTTTTATACATTCATAATCAGTAAGAAATACGTAGGCAATTAAATATCTCAGTACGCAGTTATAAAGAAGTAGTTAAAATAGATGATTTTTTAAGAAATTTTGGAATGTTTGTTTAAATTTTAAATATTTCCACAGTGATTAGTGCATTGTGTGCCATATGAATATAAGAAAGCCAATTCATATTTATTAGCTTGTGTATTGTAACAATTCTGTAATACATCCTTAGTATACCAGTTGCATAATGATTCCAATCTATTAATAGTTGTCTGCATCACACATTTCCACAATTTATTATCGAAAGATATTTCACGTATTTATTTCACTTCAAATTTACTTACTTGTGCAATAACCAATCCGCGATTAGAATTATCGACAATAGTGTGACTGTGTGAATCAAACAATGTGACCTACGCACATAACGTGTGTTATTTATGTTTGCCGTTATTAAATTCTACCTGAATCGCTTACCTTATAGATTTTTCCTTGAAATATGAATAGTACAGTGCGTCCACATGTGATGAGCAGCATAAATAAAGTGTGAGATTTTGGAGCTCTGTACCAGTTGTGCAAAAATATATTTATATTTTTGTACAAGCTTGTTTCTATGTCTTCGTGAAAGACATTAAATTTCTAAAAAGGTTTTACTTACATGATTTAAATATGAGATTCATAAATAAAATTCTATTTATTTGGAAATAAAAACTTAAAGATAAATAAGAGAAAAGGTGAATATTTTATGTTGGAATATAAATTTGTGTTATATTCCATATTATGAACATACCCATTCTTTTAATATATTTAAACTGTTTCCCCCATATTTCAAAGCTTCCTCAGTACTCAAATATGGATCCGATAAAAGTCTTTCTTTGATAAGCCATGCATGAGTCGCATTACCCTCTATTATAGCTTCCGCTACAATAATATTCAACTTTGGACAGCTTTCTACATCATAGATCAATAAATTTTCTCTCAATATTCGTATAGCCACGAGTAAACATATAAGTGTACAAGCTTCACTTCCTAGAGTAATTACAATACATCAAGAAAGTTAAATATTGGCAATATTCAAACTTTTTATACAGAAACATGCATATTTTCTCTAAAATAAATATCATAAAAATTACTTTCTTGCCCTGGCGGGTAACGGCTTTGAGAAAAGTCAGGATGATACCACAATACATCTACTTCATTATTAGAACAGCTTTTTACATATGTTGGGAAATGACAGCTAAATAACGGTGGTAAAGTCATAATTGCAAAATTTCTTATTCCGTATGCCCTTCATTACTTATTAATTTTGTTACCAAATGCATTTTTTTGTCATTTATTTTTATATTTTTCTCCAAAAAGCTTGTCAAGACATTTTAGGTTCCGAAACTGTGTGTTACGGTTTGGTTTTATGTGTGACCATGAGTGTGATGTTGTAGAATGTTATAAAAAAAAAAAACAATAGACATCAAGAGAGCTATATTCAATAAATATACAACTAGAAAAAATTACAGAGAATGTCTAAAATAATGATTAAAACATTTACAGAAACTTTAATAACTTCGTTTACAAGTTTTTTAACTTTAGAATACAATATTTTAAACTGTCTCCTCATCTACAAAATGTTTTTCTTTTTTTAGAAAAAATATTAATAGTTTAGTAAATTTAATAAAACTTGTTGAATAATTGTTAAAATTTCATACAGAATATTCTTTTTATTGCATAAGATATAAAAGTATTTGCGTTTGGTGTAAATAACATGTCATTTTACAATGATGAAACTAATAAATAGTCCATAGACAATAGTCAAATTGTGCATATATATATATGTATATATATATATATATAAACAAATATTAATAAAATAAACTACATTCTTAAATTTTATTCTTGCGTGAAAAACAAAAGTTATAATTGGATGTCCGGTAATAGTCGTATCACAGCTCGTGGTAGGGAAGAGAAATTTTACTGAATCGAAAAATCGTTTAAAGAAATTTCTTTGCAAAATTCACAATAATTAACGAATTATTAATAAAGATCCGCAAATGATTGTGCAAAACAACAGCGTTTATTTAGTTTGATAAAAAAAATGCGAGGACCATGCTTTTGCGTTTAGTTATCGTTAACTATTGAATTTTATTTAATCATATATATTATACATGTATTAATTTAATATGTATATATATATATATATATACTTTTAAATTAACTCTTCCTGCGTGAAATCGTGGCCACGAAAAACTTAGTCTGTGTAACTTCCTCTATTTATCTACGAACAATTATAAGGCTCTTACCGGACACATATATATGTATAAACATGATTTATTAAGTCAGTTTAGTACCGCAGTCAATTTTCTAATTCATTATTTATCAGTATTTTTATTATGAATATTTATAATTTTCTAAATGTATATTACATGTGTGACTTGCTTACGCGTGTAGTAATATGACAGTTTACTACACAAACGATATCACTGTTATTACAAAGATGCAAAGATGTACTGAAAACGCTTTTCAAAATTGTTCTTTTTTGTCAATATAAGAAAAAGTATAACATCAAAACGCCGTAACGTATTCGTCTTAAAACTTCTGAAAGTAATAAGACATATATGAATGTTTGCATATAAAATTATATTATATATACGCCAATACTTACTAGTGATCAAAACGGTTTGTACGTGGCCGGATAACGCGACGGTATGCTTGTGGTAAGAAGACGTGCCCAATGTTCCCATCCTAAAATCTTTGCAATTTCAATGCACTTCTCATCGATTTCTTTCAGCGGTTTCTCTTCGTAATATCGTAATAGTAATTTTAAGTAACGTCCATAGTGTTTATTAATATGCGCGTGCCATAAAGATAAAATAATAACCTAAGAAATAAAAATACATCTTATTTGTTACATACTACAATATATATACATATATTGTACAATATATATACATATAATGTTTTTAAAAATATTTAAATATAATAAAAAAAATTCTATATTACCTTATTATCAGTAAGTTCGGCAAATTTCTGCACTTCTTGCCAGTGATGCGTAACACTTTCTAGCAAATGTTCAACGGATCCATCTCCCTCTCCAGTCTTTGTACCATGTACGTACAATCGTGATAATGCACAGCCCTTTTTCACTAATGCCTCAATTAAACTGTTCTTTGTCTTCTCCATAGACACTTTGAATTTAGCCGCATCCGGTCGCTGATCATTTTTCAATCCGAAATAAGCTAATAGCTTATCCTGATCAATAATTGTGATTACAGAATCAGCAACTGTTATTATTTGATTGGCAAGTGCGATAGCGTTTTCTGAAAGATCATCATGTGGTACATGACGCCGTGCCTCAGGAGAATCCAAAGACTGTAACATGGCAATATGGACGGGCAAATGGTCCGAGTAAAGTCCTTTTAGTTCTCCATACAACTGGTTTGCGTGCTCACCAGGCTCTGTTATGCAGGAAAACAAAATTTATCAGAACATAAAATAACTTATAAAAAGATTTGCAATTAATTATATGTCCAGAGACAAACGTTATACATATATACATATTAAGGAGAGACGTTTGCATAAAATGCAATTATTTATGTTAGCAATCATTTACACTGATAAGAAAAAACAAACAGTAGAAAGTTTGCAAACGAACTATGTATTGTCATTTATATAGTAAAACTATAAAAACAGTGATCACGAATAAATCTTATTTGACATACAAAACTATATACAATCATAAGTACAAAGGAAGATGAATATATGCAAGAATTACAAATACATGCTTTAAGATACGTCTTAAGTGTGTGGCAAATTAAAAGGGGGGGATATATAACAAATATAATATACGTTGGCATTTTCAATCCAACTTACTTATAGATGGTGCTATAGATGGAATATACCGGAAAAACAATAGAATGTATTTGTGACAGTACTATAAATGAATTACTCAAAATATCTACTTGTATTTATTGTGTTTCTAACTATGATATATCTATATTTATGTATCATATATATAAAATTACCGAATTTTGCAAGATAATTGCACTTTAAGTCTCTCAGTGCTTCGTTGTATTCGTCCCACTTTGAAGTTTTATCCTTCTCGGATTTATTAGTGGAGTTGCTGCTATTTTTCTTGGGTATCTCAGCTATGATGTATTTAAATACATGACTATCCACCTTTTTTCCGACATCGTCTTTACAGAAAGTCAATGTACCTTGAAGGTAGCTACCAGGAGTAGCGCACTTAAATAATCTTTGAAAAAAAGAAAAATATTTAACGAATATTCATAAAAAGCTTTCTTTAGTATCAAACTAATCAATAAATAAAGACCTTAAAAAGCCAAACGCTAGACATATATACAAAATATATGTATATTTCTTAAACGTGTAAATTAATACACATAGTGATTTGATATACTTTAACAGACTAAAATTACATATTCTTTTTATAGTAAACATAGCTCTGTCTTACTATATATGCATTACATGCTTAAAGCCAAACAGAAGAGAAAAGTAAGTTGAATACAGAAGAACGCTTCAAATACACTGTGTTTTACTACTCTTTTATATAATTTAAAGGTTACATATGCGTGCACGTATATAATCTATAAAAATTCTCATAGAATAAAATATTACAAGAGAGAGATTCAAAGATAATAAAATGATTTTTATCTAAATGATAATATATACATTATAAAGAAATGTTTGAAGTTTGCATAAAAAAGAGAGTAATACGCCAAAGTAACGATAAAAACAAAGCAAACATAATTTATATTACAACATGCGCTTAAAAATATCTAGAATAGCAATCATATACATTAAATAATCCTTAAGTTTTTACTGAAAGCATTTTCAAATGCAAAACGCATATAAAATTGTATTAGGACTCACCTGTGTTCAGTGCTGCAATGTAAAAAAAAAAAAGAAAATTATCTTTGTAGCACTCTCTTTTTTTACCAACAAATAATACATATTACATTAATATGCTGAATCAATATCGTAAAATTTTTTATATATTCTTTGAGTAGTTTAATGTCAATATATTGAAGAAAGGTTGTTTTCAGTTACAGATTTATCCGATTTAAACAGATTGGCTTTTCAAATTGTTCAGTCAAAGAAAATGCATGTAAATTTTTACGATATCAATTTTGAGACATTCGATATACATATGTACGTTTATATAAAAAACATTCATGATATCATTGTTAAAATCTATCTAGATCAAACAAAAGTAATGTAGGTATTGCTAAACTAGAAAAACCGAGTTAAACAGTTTTTTACATTCAACAAAAAAAGCATACTATGAGCCACAACATATATTAACTCTAAATTTATACATAAAAGTAAGATACGTTTCACAAACAAAAAAAATATGTACATATAGTTTTGTGTATAACTTTTACATGTATATCAAAAGTATTTAGCAGCACAGATTAATGACTATGTGTCTTTGATGTGTATTATACACACATACAACAATGAGAAAAATGTAATAAAAGATAAATTTCGAAATTTTGACGTTTTAAATTATTTTTATATACATCTCTTAAAATTATACTATGTGTAGATATTAATTGTTTAAATGTTAAACTACGTTATCTTGTCAAGCATTATCAAGATAATATAATATAAAAAAGGTTAAACATATAGATGCACTTACTTGCTTTCATTAGATAGTGGAGCGATATAGACAGGAAAAAGATGACCAGGTGGAATAGATGCCGATACCATCTTCTTACCGCCAATCATAGCTTGTAAATGATTGGCGTAAATGTCCAAATTAATTGGTGTACTAAGTTTCTGACTCAAAAATATTGGCATATCCGTCAATTTTTCTAATAAATCTCTTTTTTCATGACGCACATGCATTTTCAAAGTGTAATCTCCTTTTTCGAGTTTTGGAATCGTATACTGTAACAGAACAATAAAATACAACTTTGTTTTTATACATTCTGACAATTGATATAATTTATATAATTCAAATCACTTGAAGTCTTACTTTAGATGGATATGCATCTCCACAACCTATTAGTTGCTTGTTACTGTCATAAAGCATCCACATTTGACTTTCATATTCACTCTCGTACAACAAATCGCTAAGTAATGCAGCGTTTGGTGTAACTTCCGTTGCTTTTGCGGAGTGAAACGGATATGAGAGTTGTAATTCATATATTTGTCGTGAAGGGGGAATAATATCACGCGCTCGCAGAGGAGCAATTTTCGATTCGTTAGGCCTACAATGTAAACTCAACTCAATGAAAAATAACTCAATCATCATTAATCTGGAAATAATATCAATTTCAAATAAACATACTTCACAACTTGAATAGTTGTCTTCAGAGAAATGACAGGCGCAATTTCCTCATTTCTAAGAGAGCTACGTAATTCAAGACGATTGACTCCATCGCCAGGTTGCATTATGAGATTACCGCTAATCAAACGGATTCCATGAAACTCAATCGAATAGTCAATGTACATGTCACCTAGATTTGCCCAATATTTTGCAATAACTACTTCGAGAATTAGTCCACCCTGAAAAAATAAAGGAAACAGAAGAACATAGTAACTAAGACAATTTATTTATAAAATAGAACTTTTAATTTTATATATATTTATTAAAGATAAGTACCTGAACAGCAAAAGGCTGCACAGTTTCCGATTGAGATGTAACACTAATTATTCTATTAACCTCAAGAGTCTTGCAAGCTAATCGAGGTTTTAATTGAAGAGTATGAATTACAAATCTGCCGTTTTTATCCTTTTCCGTACTTCTTAATCTAAGAACTATAATAAAACAAATGAGTATAAAACTAATTTTTGAATAACGTCAACGTAATTGAGTTTTTTCATGTGTTTTACCTGCCCAAGTAGCATCTTCCGGAACAAGAATGAAATGACGCTGAATCGTACTAGGTTTAAACAAAACGTTTGTATAAGTTAAATCTGGAAGAAGTGCAGTCTTTTGTAATGTCATTGGTTGGACAACAGTCACCGGAATTTGAAATACTGGTCCTTTCGCGACATTCGATACATCAAATGCTCGTATACTGAAAAATACAAGTATAAACTTATGCGGTTATTTCAAAAGTTTTTTAATATACCAAGTTATACAAATATCTGTTTACCTAGTTGTGTGAACACCTTCTGGCAAGTTAGATGCATCAACTCTAACAGAGAAACCACGAGGCATATGCATTAAATCTAGATGTACTGGATACTGAACCCACGAAGCATCACACACAAGCGACAGTTTTAGATTAAAGTCAATCTTACGCTGTGGATCTGAAAGAGGAATATAAATTTAAACAAATTTTAATATATGACAAAATATCATAGATATCAAGATATTTGCAATCGATAATATGAAAAAGTTATAGAAAAAACACTAAACGGTACCTATATTTTTGCTATTTATGAATACTGGCTCTACAGTAATTGCATAATCCTTCGGGCGATCAATGACACCTGTTCTCATGTGAATGCCTTTAGAATTATTAATGCCACAATTAACAACAAATCGAATGTCTCTCTCAGCGGCATCATAATATGAGACGAGATTTTCAAACGCACGTTCGACTTGCAATAGGCCAGAGCCTTGCGCAAATGGATCTAAGGTAGGTATATAAAGAGCGGTATTTTCAACAGCCCTTTTTATACTATAAGGAGAATATGGAACATTTTTGGCAAGAAGACCCGATATAAGAACCGCTAAAAATATGAAAAATGTTTTGTGTAAGAATTTTTTCATAAAATTATGCTATTTTTGCTATTATAATGGAAATTTCAATACTGACCAACTGCTCCGGTTACGTGTGGGCTCGCCATACTAGTACCATTCATAAGTTGACATTTTCTAAGCGTGAAATTTGGAACACTAGTGATAGCACCTCCTGGTGCGCATACCGTTACACCAGCACCTCCGTCTATCATCGGACCACGAGACGTCCAAGTATACGGCATGCCTGGCATCTTTTCTCGCAAAGAATATTCAGCCAGCATCATGTCAGGCGATACGTAAGCACCAACGCTAATAATACTGCTTGAACTAATATCCGGAGGAGTTCCTATAATTTTTGAAAATATTTGCGAATATATATACGTTGAAAACTACATAGTGTAAAAAAGAATAATTTTAGAAAACAAATTTTGTAAATTGACAATAGAATTTAATTACATTTACCAATAGTGCACAAAGCTGGTCCGAGATTGCCAGCTGATGCGACCCATATTACTCCATGTTCGTCAATAACTTCGTTCATCAATTCTCCTATTCTACCCGTGTTTGACCAATGAGCATGCTCTCCATAACTCATATTTATTACATGAACCTTTTCTTTACGTTTCATAATATGAATCATTGCTCGTACTACGGCCGTTCCAGTTTCCATTGTACCAATACGACCATCGCCAACAGTTAGAGAAATAATTTGAGCGCCCGGCGCTACTCCGCTTAATTCTGGTGCATCAGGAAAATATGCAGCCGCAATTGATGCTACATGCGTCCCATGGCTCGCTACAACACAAAATAACAACTCGCTACAATTCAAAATAAAAAATATGAAAATTTGATAGAAAACTATGTTGTTTGTTCTTTGTTAATAAACTTTCGCACTTACAACATAAGCTAACAATTTCTAATGTATTTCCTTCATCATGGATATTAATACTAATATTTAATTGATCTTCTGGAGTAAGAGGAGCAAACTCTCTTGTAACAGAATATTCACCAAGAAACACGCCAGCTTCTAGATTACCTTCTTCCGAGGTATCAATGCATGCTCTGTAAAAGAAATAGACAACACATTAAACAACTTCAAAATAGATACAAATAAATTGAATTGTATGCATACACATACACACACAGAAAATTTATAACACATTATCACCTCCAAACTTCTCCATCATGAAAAACGACACAATCATAAGTAGGTCCTACATCACAATACTTCTTTTCAAGGTTGTTCAATACTTCAACTTGAGCTTCAAGTTCCTCTTTTTTCAGTCTTTCCTCTGAAGTTGACACTTGTGGACATTTGCTTTCAAAATCCTATATATCATAATTGTTTTGTAAAGACCATCATAACTTTAGAAAGTGAGAAAAGGAACTAAATGTGGATCAAAACAATTAATGAGAATACTGAACATATACATAGCACCCATTGCTCTGCTTAGATGTATATTATGTAATGGAATCAATGTCTTTACAATAGATCAATCTGCCAAATACAAATATAGCACTGGATACAGATCACTGTGACATGTTGTGAAATAGTGTCCTCATTTAATTGCATGGTTTGACATACTCAAACAACATTCCTATCTTTGGATCACATGGACTAAAATTCTAGTTACAATGTTACTTAGAATTATCTTTCTATTAATTTTTTATACATAATCTCAGTTTAAGGCAAATATAATAAAGTTAAATAAAGTTTGATATATTATAATAAACACATTGTTAAATAAGTCTATGTAAGTAAAATATTCTCTCAATTGTAATTATTCTAAAATCATGTGTCAAAGAGAAATATTAGTTAAGTGGCAAGAAAAGAGGAATTAAAAGAGAATATTTACAACAATTATTACATACTTGTAATTGTCTAGAAGCTTCTGCAAGTGCTGTTTTATGTCCATCATCCCAAAGACGTTTTTTGCGTTCTGCTATTACTCTTTCCTTTAACTTATTAGGATACAAAGAATACAGATTTCTTAAACCAATATGATATTTTCCAGTGGGATTTTTCCAATTAGATGGAATTTTTAATTTCCGACCAGTTAAACCGTTTATGTATCCATCTGGTGCTTGAACAACCTTGCTAGTATCTACGTCTCCTGCACCACTGCAGTCAAATCTTTCAATAATCTTCGGTTTTCCGTCTGAAGTCACCTAAGTCCCAGAAAATAATTCTTGATAATAAATTCTTGATAATGACTAAAGACATATAAATACAAAAAAAGTATTATTAAAAATCATAACAATGTATATGAATGGACCGTTTGATCCAGGTGTGGGATGTTGTGCAAGTAATTATTACAAATTATTACTCTCCAAACGTTTTGACTTTTATTTCAAGTCATCCTCAGTCGAAATACTTATGTAATATCTGATTTTTATCTATCACTTTTTTATGGAACATTTGGTTTGTCTACCAAAATACGTTTCGATAAAAGTAAAAAAAGTGTGGTGTTTACATTTGTAAAGACAATGTTGTTTTTCACTGTTGATACGCATGCTTCCGTCAGCGTGGACATAAATAATATTTTGACAAACCAAATGTGTTCCATAAAAAACTGGATAAATATCAAATTACATAAGTATTTCCACTGAGGATGACTTGAAATAAAAGTTGAAACGTTTGGAGAGTAATAATTTGTAATAATTACTTGCACAACCCGCACCCAGATCGAATGGTCTATTCATATACATCATTTTGAAATTTAAACATGATCCAGAGGACATCTCATATTTTATAATTATTATTAAAAAGCTGTTGACATTATATTTAATTATAACATAAAGAAGCTTTATATATATTTTTTCAAACTTTAATAAAACTTTCTCTTAATGAAAGAGAATATGTGTGTAAAAATTTGTAATATTGAAACAAAGAACAAAAACCATGACTTTTATTTTTCAATGGAGATACTCTGTAAGGACATATAAAACTTCATACAGATAATAAAACAGAAAATTGAGTATGATTAAAATACACTTATTACTGAAAAAAACGTAATACTCTTGTTCTTGAAATGAGACGTTCTCTGTCTCTGAGAAAGAAAGGAGATGCTTAGAAGGCGTGTCAATGCATAACCAATGTCGTGAGTCTGTTCTCCCTCACCTGCATACCCGGAGCTCCGGGGTCCACTCCCGAATCAAGAATCGCAATGACGACACCTCGCCCATCGTATTCGGGATATTTATTGAGGAACTGAGCGACACCCGTCTCTTTCTTAGGCAACAGGCCCCAGATAGGAAAATTACAATCGATGGCTTCTGCCATGTTTCAAGTGCCGCCGACACTGTAACTGTAGGAAAACCACTTTGTGATGTTTCCTTTGTACTGCCACAGTCTTATATATCAATCAAACAATCAGATCTGCGCGTGCGCTACTTTTAAGATTATGTGCGGTTACATTAGCGACAGATGATACATTCAACACCTGTTATCGTCAGGCGATAATCTGTTAAGTAAAAACTTTAGTTGCCTATTCGCGCTGAAGATTGCACTCATTAAAATAATCACCTCAGAGAGAGATAAAAGTAATCAGAAACAACGCGGTGGCCAATCAACTTCTCCCTCTTTCGGAGTATATACATTGTAAAGGAGTGGGAAATCACAGAGGTTATGTTTTGTCGTCCGTATATTGCTGTGTATGTATTTTGAAATAGCTATACTCGCTCTTTCTCGATTCGAATCTACATTTTCCATGTATTATGTAAGATAATGCGGTACTTGTCTGATAAGCCGAAGTGAGAATGACGGGAGCGTAATTCTAATATAAAGTCATGTGCAAACTTAAAGAATGGTTGTCACGCCACGAAAGATGAAACAGGTTGTGATATTTGCGTCTTGCGTATTGCTGGGTGAGTTTTTGGAAAGGTTATGAGAACTAAATCAGTTTTTCTCTGTAAAAAAATTGTTCATTGAATTATTCGCAATTTATTTACACAATTAATGCTACAGCGGACGTACAACAAATAAGAAATAGAGTAATTAGTGTTTGCCACTTTGTTTTTTCACAATTTTATTATATTTGTCACTTTAATTTTCTGTAAATTTATATTAAGCTTAAAAATATTATAAATTCTTGTTTCTTTACTTACAATTACATAATTTGTATGTTGCACGCACACTTAATATTTTCAAATTATGTGTTCGTTTACGTAACAATAGTTACGTAGATACATACTTCTTATTTGCAATTTGATTGTTTCACTGTAATTTATATATCATGATTAACACAGTTATAATGTGATTATTTTTCTAATAAAATACACTTATATATTAAATCCGCAATATTCTCTTTTATCTCGTCTTTGTTTTGTAACAGTATTGGGATTTTACAAAACTTTGGTAACAACCGAAGAAGAGCGATCTTTTAGACGTGGCCGACATCGTGCCATAGTCGGCGAAGACAAGATCGGTTTAGATAACAAGAATGACATTATCGAGGCGCAAAAAGTTCGCAATGTCGTGGAGGACTCGTCAGATATCAAAGATATCGAGGAAGCGAAAATTCGCATTCGAGACCTGGAAGGCAAGCTTCAGCATTTGGAAGCGGCGATTAAAAATGGAGTGGCAAAGGACTTTCCGATCGTGAAGTTCTTGAATTACAAGAATCGGAAGCGAATATTGGTGACCGGCGGCGCGGGTTTCGTCGGTTCTCACCTGGTGGATCGTCTGATGCTGGCCGGGCACGAAGTGATAGTAGTCGATAATTTTTTTACCGGCAGAAAGCGAAATGTGGAACATTGGATCGGTCATGAAAATTTTGAATTGGTGCATCACGATATCGTGAGGCCACTCTATCTAGAAGTGGACGAGATCTATCATCTCGCCAGTCCTGCTAGTCCGCCGCACTACATGTTAAATCCTGTGAAAACGATAAAAACAAATACTTTAGGGACTATTAACATGTTGGGTAAGTAAAACTTATGAAAGAATAAATTTTAAAGAGAAATATACAAGATATTCTTATGTAATTTGGTTGTGTAATTTTAGGACTCGCAAAACGAGTCGGTGCGCGAGTATTAATTGCAAGCACGTCGGAAGTATACGGAGATCCTAATGAGCATCCTCAGGCAGAAACTTACTGGGGTCATGTGAATCCCATTGGTAAGAATTTCTTATTAAGAAATATATTTTTAATCGTTGTTATTAAATATTGACTAACTTTTTATGTATAGGTCCAAGAGCATGCTATGACGAAGGAAAACGAGTTGCTGAAACATTAAGCTACGCCTATATGAGACAGGAAGGCGTTTCAGTTCGAGTTGCACGAATTTTCAATACTTTCGGTCCGAGAATGCATATGAATGACGGTCGAGTCGTGTCAAACTTCATTCTTCAAGCTTTACAGAATGAATCGATCACAATTTACGGCAGTGGAAAACAGACGCGATCGTTTCAGTACGTTTCTGACTTAGTAGACGGTCTAGTGGCATTAATGGAATCGAATTATACTTTACCGGTAAACATCGGAAATCCCGTGGAGCATACGATCGAACGTAAGAGCTATTTGTTGTATACATCATACAAGTTTTGTTTTACGACCTGTTTTATGTCTGAAGCTCAATATTTTTCATTTATTTTTAGAATTTGCTCTCATAATAAAAAAGTTGGTAGGTGCTACCAGTGAAATAGTTGAACGCGCGGCGGTCGAGGACGATCCGCAGAGACGAAGACCTGATATCAGCAGAGCAAAACAATATTTGAATTGGGAACCGAAAGTCTCTTTGGCTGAAGGTTTGAAAAAAACCATAGAATACTTCGATAAGGAATTGCAAAGGACACAACATTCTCAGAATCACAGTCTTAAACAGTCTTCTTACAAAAATGATCACGATATAGTAGAACAACTTTAGGAAAACAAGTGTAATGATACTAATGTATCCACTTACGAAAGTGGCGTGAAAGTGCCATTAAGATACGGACCAGTATGTGCCAAAACCCCGTCCAAAACGTTTGACTTGTATATAATTTGATTTATATATTTACATATAATCGCATCTCTCCATCATTTACATATATATAAAGTATATATTTTGTTTCAAATTTTTATTTTAATTGCTTTACATTAAGAACATATGTATATTGGCGTTCCTTATAAAAGTAATTATTTTATAAATGTATTTTTTTTGTGACTATTATAAAACTGTTAGCTTTAGTGCGAGTGTATGCAAAGAAGGAATTAGACTATATTATTTATTTGCTGTTAATATTGTGTGTACAAAGTAGCGCCATTCATCAGCTCTCTATACACATATTTTAGAACAATAGTAGTATCTGATTTTCATCTCATATTTGTAGATATGCGCATATGTTCATAAATTTCTATTAAAAAAAAACTTCTCTCCGAAGTTGGCGCTGGTGATATAAAACAGAAAATTGTTTTTTGTAATATATTAATTGTGTGTTAAAAAGAGAGATTGTAAAAGTAAAGTCAATTTGCTCTCGAAAAAATAGCTCATATATAAAAATATTTCTAATTAAAAAAGTTATATTTATAGTTATATCAAATATTTATATAGTTTTAAGAAAATAAATTGTTCGGTTTTTGTTTTTTTCTCATAGCAACAATAGTAGATAACACTATCGAAGATGTACTTGTGTAATAAAACATTAAGGAATTATTATGCTTATAAGTACATATAAAGTTACTTAAACGTAACTATGATGAAAGTTTGACTTCTTGTTTGCGATACTAACACAAATGGTGTTAGAAACATTTGTAATATATTAGCGTAATCGTAAATGTGTGAGACTGTAATAACAAACTACGTATGTATAAACAAGAAAGTAATTTTATATTTTATACATATAAGTAGAACAGAAGAAATAAAATTATCACTTTTAATGTATTCCTTGTCATAATTACAATAAAATTACTTTCTATATTGCCGTTAATCAATGCTATTATTAGTTTAACAAAGTGAATTCTTTTCGTACAAACGTAAAAGAAAAAAAAGTGAAAACAATGCATTGTGATGTAAAGAAGCACTAACTGTCTTTCTATCAAGTTGCAAATATACGAGAGATGTAATGATACATGTGCAATGCGCTAAGTATGATATAATCATCATTATGCGTCGGCTCACAATACATCATCTTTGACTACATAATTATGGACTGCCAAGTATTCCCACTTTTCCTGACTTACTTTCTTAAGACAACAGTTCGAAAAGCTAGCAATTATTTTTTCGATTTGCACGCGTTGTTACAGTGGTAGTTTTTTTTTTAAATAAACGAAGACGTTTCTTTTGTGTCGAAGTAAAATATGTTTTATCGCGTAATATCTATTGACATGTAATAAGACTTATTTTTTGGAACAAATATCTGAGGAAATCGTTGGCAATGTTTTTTCGAGTTGCACGCGATGGTGATTTATTGTGAGACCTAATTTTGCGACTTCGGAGATTGTGTAAAATATGTCTGTAACTTGATAGAACCGTATCTCTCTCAATCCTTCAAACAAGACAAACCTTTCGCTCTTACGCAACCTGTTACTGATTCTTCTTGTCTGCTCGACGAGAGAGATCACGAGTAGATAATTTAATCTCATTGTGAGCGCACGATTGCGAGCGCGATGCATTCCAGAACGAGATTGGAGAATAGTCCGTGGTCGTTTAAAGCGACTATTTGAAGAGCCGATTAATCGTAATGGGTGTCGCGTGGGCCATGACAGGGCGCGCGTGGTCGGTTGTGTCTTGTCTCTTCAAAAGAAGACGAACGGAAGGTAAAATGAGAAGTAAGCGGGAGGAAAGAGACGTAAGGTCCGGTGATTCTTAATGATAATCATCGCATCCGGGATATATACTCGGCGACTCGGTTGGTGCAAATGAAAGTGCCGCCGCTAGGGTGATGATGACCTAATCGTCATAAATGCGTTCGTACGAAGTCTGTGTCTGACTCGAACTGAAAAGAACACGTCATACGACGCACGGTTGGCGTGTGTGCTCATATATTGAGAGGAAAAGAAAGAGAAAAACAACAATAAAAGTCATGATCATTCCGAATCGATTCTGAAAAACTACACAATAGTTATCTCGATAAAATTAAAAATGTCAAATTCTCTGATTAATTCTGCTCCATCAGCGAAGCAAAAATATTATATTTGTTGTTTTACTCATATTCTCTCTATCGTAACAATTCATTACGAGAGATGCGTTAACAAGACCGACTCGCCATACATTTACGTAGATCGACGAGTGTTTTCTCAACATGTACCAGGAAACACGCAGAACGAGGAAGATCAAAGTAAGAACCGCGCAATATCTCGCGTAACTTCCTCGTGCGGCAGCCGCGCGTCTGATAATCGTTATTATACAGGCGTCAAGTTATATTTACGTATACGTGATCTATGAAACTGTAATTACGACAGTCGCGGAAAAACAAGCGCGACGAATAAGAGAGAGAGAGAGAGAGAAGCTACGGGCGCGTGTGTGTTCTCGATACTTCACTTGATTTCAGCTCGATAAAATAAAATATCGCACCGATGAAAACGCGCAGCATGGTGCAAAGATTAATTTATCCGCGTTGCGTTATGAAAAACAAACAAATAAAAAAGATTTCACGGCTTTCGTGCAAACGGCAAACACATTAGTCAACTCTTTCAAGAGAAATTTATATCGCGCTTCTTAACGCAAGACGCACCTCGACACACAATACGACATCATCTCTGTCAGAATAAGACTTATGTCACGTTAAGTAAAAGCAATCAATCTTATGTACCAAGCGCGCTCCGATATAAAGCCGAAATCAAAATGTCTTCTTGATATATGTGCGAATTGCGATTTAAGTACCTCGTTTCTTAGAATATAAATCAGACCAAACATATTTGTCAGAAGATCAAAGTAGCACGTGTTCGCAAAAACAAGTACAAAATGTAAAATATGTTATTCACTTCTGAGAGAATCGCAGTGAACTTGCGAAAGAGCGTAGCGCCTGTTGGCACTCCACCAGTTTGCTTTGGCACGGCATGAATCCTATTCGGATGTTGATAACACCAGACGACTGTATACATATCTATAGCGCGTGCATTCTCTCGAAACTCCGCGACTCATCGCGGAACTCCGGGTGTCGAGTCCGGAACGGGAAGTCGAGCCACGAGACTGCGAGAGAGACTTGCGGGCGCAAGTTCAGCGCAAGTTGTGCAAGTTGTACGGACGCGATAAAGATTCCGTTCGAGTTCGCCGGAACGGACCGGTAAAGGCATCATGACCCTGCGATATTTCGAGCCGCGGAAACGGAATCGTGGCGCAGGTGTTGGGGTGATAGGTGGGTGTAAGTGGCAAACACAACGTAGCGCCGGGTTAATACCTGAGCAGTAAAAGCTTCCCTCTCTCTCTTTCTCTATTTCCAAGTCACCTTTCCCCGTCGGTTACAATTGAAACAGCCGGCGTGCAGAACGTACGATGGGATTTTACTACCGTGCCATACGAGCCTTTTCGATACTAATTTTCGCTAAAAGCTTTACGGCCACGCTGGCGTCGTGGGACTTTTGATACGGTCGCCGTATAATTTTGCGTAAAGCGAAAATTTACGGGAATATGTTCCACGTCGACGCATTTATGGTTATTAGTTTTCCCGGTAATATTCTTCGCTCGTGAGATGCTGCCGTGTGAATTCGTTTCAACTATTGCGCTTTTCAATTTTCTCTTCTTATCTCGGAATTCTTCGCACGTGATCTTTTGGTGATCTAAATAAGAAGATAATCCGCGCGCTGATTTCGTTACTGCGATTGTCGCAAAGTTTCGAATTTTTCGCGGCGACGGATTTCTCTTCCGCGGTCGATCGCTCGCGTCGATAAATCGCTTCGACGAGAAGAGGCGCGCGATTTCCCCAATGCCCACCCGCCAGGACACCGGTTTCGCGGCGAAGAATTTCACGAGGGACGAGAGCAAGAGGAGAGCACCGTGAAAAGGATGATGCACTTGGCGCGCCGTAGGACCCGTAAAGGCTGGGATCAACGCGCAAGTTTTCTGGCTCGGGCACAGAGGGAGAGCAGCTGTTTCCAGGCTGGACGGTGCCGACGGAACGAAGTGGCCGTAGACTGACGGCGGACTTCAGTCTAGTTGCGACCGTCGCGTTGCGAGGTCGTTTGGCGAAACCGGTTCGGTTCCCGCGGACAATTATCTTGCCGCCACGTGTATTCGTGCAACGTTTTGCCAACGTCGTCGATCCGTGGCCGAATTTTACGCCGGTTCGGGTTACAAACGACGATAAGATCGTGCCATCGATCCAATTTCATCGTCAAGAAGCAGTTTCGTCGTTGATGAGGATCCGGCATCGCCGGCTGGACCTTCTCTATTAGTACAGGTACTAAAATCTCTTTTATCTCTTTTTCTCTTTCGTTTTTCTTTAACAATTAAACTCGCTGATTTTCTTGACGCGCATTACATTTGTTTCTTTTTCAGATATACGCGATAAACGCGTCTTATTTATGTTGCACAAATTTATCGATATAATCGGTCGATTTTAATTTTCGGAGGAATTTAAATTATACTCCATCGTATACGTGCTCGTCGCATCCTTTGCTTAGAGTAAATCTCAGACTCGCGTAGGCCGATTCAT
The DNA here is from genome assembly GCA_014825685.1 of Pseudomyrmex cubaensis. Classification (NCBI taxonomy): domain Eukaryota; kingdom Metazoa; phylum Arthropoda; class Insecta; order Hymenoptera; family Formicidae; genus Pseudomyrmex; species Pseudomyrmex cubaensis. The sequence continues at coordinate 18,872 of QVOA01015846.1, forward strand.
GCGGCCGTGAATATCGGCAAACCAGTCGTGTCACAAAAAAACGTTATAGCACATGTCTCGATCAATGGGACTACAATGAAAAAAAAGTATTACGAAAAATTTATGTACTATTCGTTGTGAAATCTTGACCAAGTTCTGCACCAAACAAACTCGAATAAAACAGTCGATTTATGTTTGATCTCTTCACATTTCAGCTGCGATTTTTGTTAAATTTAAAATTTTAGTATTTTTTTATTTTCGACGACAATTAACATACAATTTTCATATAAATTTTGAAAGTTATTGTTTTATATGAAAAGATTACGAGATTATTGTCGAAGTTTAGTGAGGACCGTTTTACGATCGTTGCTTTTCAAAGTAAGATTGTACTTTATGCGCATAAAAGCGTCGTGTAAGCGTGAAGTACATTTGAAAGCAGTGATGCACAAGCACAATAGTACAATTGTAGCGTATACGGCTTTTGTATACAAGAGAGCGTAATTGTATTATACGACTGTCGGGGAGTCGATGATTGCTTTGATGAAACGCGTAGAATAAACTGATTAAGAAGACAAAAGTTTCTCGGTAAAATCCGCGATGTAAAAGTAATTATATCTACATTTGTGTGAACGCTGCAATAATTGCGAATTAACAATTTTCTAGCAAAGAAAATTGTAATATTTCACAAAATACGATTAATCTATAGATATTGCAATTGTTTATACGTTTTCAATTTTGATAAATATAATATTGATACACGTATAATTACCGCGTAAAAGATGAAGCATCGACGCGATTTGTGTAAAAAACAAACTAATATATTATTCGTTCGCGTAAAACAGAAAACTATCAAACTACAATGATTATAACGCAGAAAAATGAAAAGCGGCAACGATCTGTGTACACATTACTGACACCCGCATTTTGCACCTAACGCGCGATAGCATGATTAACTGCTCATTGTACATTCATACGTAGAAAGGTATATTTATTACAAGCGGTTTTTTCCCCTGCAACCATGCCTGCAGTAACACATAGTTTATTGCTCACATTAATATTTTTTTTTTTTCAAACTAAAAATGGCGCAACAGGCTTAATGTTCTATTCGTTATGTTCATGAGATAATTTATTAGTTTTTCGCACGAAGTTTATCTACGGCAGTATTCGATCTTCAGTTAGAAAATTTCTGCGAATTAAATAATAAAATATAAAATACGCATTGTGCGTAAATTTATTATTCGTTTCCGGAATATGTAGGAATGTTTAATTTATTCCCTATATCTATTCGAATTTTTTGACAACATGAACGTCGCAAGTTGTCTGTTCACATGTTTGAGACACGCTGAAAACTTTTTTTTTTTTATTTCCGACTTAGATTGCGGAAAGAGTCGGCGGCAAAATAGAGTCGGGCAGGAAATTATTTCGCGTACCATTTGGAAGAGCCAAAAATAGATTTATGACGGAAGGCATGCTATAGTAAATAGAAAAAACCCGAAGAAATCATTGTGAGTGCTTGCTATTTGTGCTATTCGTCGCGAGGTTTGCCTTGAGAATTCATGAATCCGTCTCGTTGATGCATTAGCCAGATAAATATCGTCGCGAAAACTCTGCGAGCCGTTTCACGAAGCAAAATTATTTTTACGAGGTCTTAATAGCACGGTTATTGTTATGCTATTGAACGGAACTCCAATTTGTAAGACAGTTTGAATCCGTATTAATGAAAGGTAGATAGATAGAAACGGAGAAAAAGAGAGAGAAGAAAGAAAAATTGTGTGGAGATGCGCCATATTTACTAACAATATTTATTGATTTCGAAGTTTAACTGTAGTTATAATTGGTACAGATAGAGATTGATCTGTTTTGGTAACATATAGCTTGAAAGCTCTCTTGTCAATTCGATCTATTTTCATTTTCTCAAACCACTTCGCTCGATTCGATTTTGGATAAAGTTTGTTATTTACTCATAAAGTTTAATCTTACAAATTTAGATTTTTAAAATTTATTTCAAATCTTAGACGAGTTAGATTTATATACAAATAAGTTTGTACACATCTGTTTATTGTTGTTCTTTTCTTTTCAAGAAATATATTTTAAAATTTAATAAGAGCGTGGAAAAAGCGCGCGGCGCATTTATTTTGATTCTGACAAAAATGGAGATTTGCGGTATTTTCAAATATAAATCTTCTTCAGTGTTTTCGAAATCAATCACGTGTGTGTGAGAACAGATTTATATCTCTGAAAACTCAACAGTAAAATCACATTCTACATTTCACCGAATATCGCTCCTGTTTAAAGTTTAATGAATTGGAAACTCATTGGCATTACCCCGATTAAATTATTAATCGCGACGATTCGAATATACGTAGAGAGTAAATTCATCAAATATGAGGTCACACACGTGACATTCTGCGGTCTCTAAGACATCATTCTTAATTCAACGTTTGGCACGACTTCGACCACGTATCTTGATCGTGTGCGAATATAAAATAAGTGTAGTTGTTGACAACTTTACAAACACATCCTTGAACGGTTCCCACACATTACTATTTTAGTTTCTGTAACCCACTTTGCGCATTGATACATTGCATTGCAGAATAATTTATGCTTTACCTGTAGGTATACGAAAGCTTCCGCTTTCGAAAATGTTATCTTTTATTCATTATTCTTTGGAAATATTACTTTTGTTAGTTTAAAGGAAATATATTTTTTATTAATTAAATATAGATAAAAATGAAATTGTAGTATGTAGTTTTATATATATCAACTGTTTTTACTGCATTTCCCAGGAAAGAGGTGTACTTAAATTTTTACGACTTCGCAGCAGTTTACATAAACGAGATAAAATAAATTTAACAAAGCATACAAGTAATTTGTGTGTCTATCAATGTGTCGTTTCCATTATTGAAGAACGAAATCCGATTGAGTGCGCAAAAACCTTCGTCGGTTATTTTTAGTCTAATTATATGCAAAATGCCACTTTACAAGCGGAAACTCGGATCTGTCAGATGTCATACATTTTCTACGGACTTATCTTTATATGGTCGACAAACATCTAACACAATCTTTTAATTCTAAATAACTTATTATAAAATTTACTTGTGACAGAGACGACAAACAAGTGAGGAGAAACGCTATATATATATGGCAAAAATAATAATATTTATTTAAAATGTCTTATTTAAATTTAAAAAATGTCTTGCGTGAAATAACATTTTTCGAAAATCTTTTCGCAAAATACTCGTGAACAAACAGAACAGTTTAAATGGTGCCAAATGAAAATCGGTATCAACCAAGAATTTTTCCTGGCAAGAAAGTTGCAGTTAAATTTCGAACTTTTTCTCTCTCTCTCACTCAGAATTCTTATCTTCAATAATATTGATTTTGTTCGTTCTGTCAGCAATAAAACTTTACTTTGCGGATCTTCCGCGTAATATGCGACGAATATTCTCTCTCCTCTTAAATATTGTTAGTTTAGGTAATCTCCTTAAAGTTTTACAATATTTATTCTAGAAATAAAAGAGACAAAATGCTTGATAAAAGCATCTTTCTTGGCAGTGTATATTTTTAAACAAAAGTTTAACGTCAAGTAACCAAAGTTGTTTACATTAAAGCAGTATTGTCGTCTTAGACAAAATAATGCATTAATTCGGATTTAATGTTTTTTTATTGTTAAATAAATCTTTTTAATTGTGATAATTGGATGTTAAAAACAATCTGTATAGTTAGCACGTATTCTAACGTGAAATTTAATGCGCAAATTCGTTATGCTTCATGTTGCGGCAAGCAATGAAATGTGTGGCAACGTAGGTGTTAGATTCCATTTGACAGTTCCCATAGTTAACACGGGATCAGACCGCCCGATGGTGATTCATTGTGCATGCTATTGAGAGTGATATATCCGTACTCTTTAAAATTCTTTCGAGTCAATATGAGATATTTCGAAAAATTATTAGCACAGAATCTCACTCGCGTATAAACCCGATAACATTTTCATTTATCGCATGTTACTACGTTTCAAAATTCGTTATGCTTATATTTCCACGTATAAATTGTGGATGATTGCGGGATAACTTAATATCGCGATTATTCACTTGAAACTTGATATATAATACAAAATAATCTCGTGAATTGAAATCAAAATGCGAAAGAGATTTTTTTAACATAACAATTCGTTTAAATCTGTATCGTGTATCGATACGTAATGAAATTATAATTATTAACAGCGCGAGATGCAAATTCAGAAGCTGAAAGTTTAATGAAGCTTTAAATAATTTCTCTCTCATTCCGCAATATGATCGTTTCTCTCTCATGTGCGGAATTTAAAGAGACTTTGCGTGTTACATTGTCAGTCGACGAATAATGCGCATCGTAACTAATGTCCGATCATAAATCATAGAATTTAAATCTCTTCGGATATTATGGTTATAATTTCGCAAGTAGAACACGCTAATGATGTAACACATAAATCTTTCTCGGAAATGGATTACATATTGTATTGCTCTCTCTTTCTGTATCAAATACTGCAATTATTCATAAACTCAATACGTATGCAACGAAGTAATTGTTTCAGACTTTTCGTAGATATTTAATTTAAATACCTTTTGTACAAATAAATAATTTCTTTGATAAACTCTTTATGAGCCAGCAACCTGTATCTTTTTATATCGTTCCGATATTTCTTTAACTAGTATGTTTTTTACATTGCAAGTTTTCGTATCATCATAATACGTTTTGGAATTAACTCGTAGCGCATCAAAACGTTTTATTTTTCACTTGGGAGTCACGTCCGGTAATAACAGCTATTATTCACGTTTTTCTGTCATTTTAACAAGCGTTAAAACCATTTTTTCGTTTCCGGTGTAATCTGTAGTTTTCGAAAAAGAACGGGTGTGAATTAACAGGAAAAGGACTAAGTCATTATTCCGTACCACCTGTGTCGCCGACGTCGTTTCAGACGGCGTCTTAAGTAGCTGCAGTCTGCAGAAGCACAGACACTTGACGCCGTTTCGGCCAACCACTTCGGTTTCTTTTTGTGCCCGGCATGAGAGCCCACCGACGGGCGAGGATACCGACGTTTAAGCCATTCGTAGGATAAGTCCGCTAGGGAAACTGAGCTGCGATATTACTCGGCGTTTCGTGCTGCCACAACCAGGCAGCCAGACTCGGCCATGAATCTTTGAAAACCAGGCGGAGTAGCAACGTGGCATTTTATATCCTACTTTTACCTTCTCTCTTTCGTATTTTGGCGCGCAAGAAGCGCACGGCCTTTCCTTGTGAGAATCGCAACAGCGAATCCAGATGGTCGTGTAGTAGATTCCCTCTTGGGCTCTCGCGAGTTGGTTTAAATTTACAACTCGACTATGCGCACCACAAAACTCGTATATATACCGTAAAAACAAATTGGTTTTTTTTTCCCCAACACTCTTTTGCAAACGTTGTTCTTATTGCCACTCGAGGTTTCTCTTGCATTACTCGATGCACCTTACATTTTATTCGACGCCGCCAACGCCGCGTCGTTTAATTCTGTCCCGAATAGTTTCTCTTGGAACTTCAGTTATACAAATAGAAGATAGAGACGTTTTACGAAAATTACTGAAAAGGGTTAAATAGCTCTTTGACCGGATAAAATTGAATCGGAGATAAAATCGAATAAAGATCAGAATTCTTGAGAAATGTTGATCTGCACAAAAAAAGCGCCGCTTTCAATATATTAAAATAAAATATTTCAAAACTCTCAGATCAGATCTCGTCAGCCTAAGATCGCGAGATAACAGTAGCGGGAAAAAAATTATTTTTCGGTTCACATCAAACACATTCCTATGAATTATAAATTTGTTCAGAAATCGGTTTTCGAATGATTTATTATGGACAGGTATATAAATGGAGGGTTCGAGGGACACAGACAACAGGATCAAGATGTCCCGAGCGGTAATACCCTCCCAGCAGATATCAAGAATTTCTTGTCGTGGAAATTTTATTCCAGATATTCGGCAAACTTGTCACGTAGTAGTTTCGAACGAAAACCGATCCGGAGAGTTTTTCCGAGAGATTTACTCACAATGTCACGCGTACACAACGAGTTGGAATAACTTTTTTTTTCCTCCCGTGAACAGGCTCGCTTAAGTAGAAAGCCAATGCCGTATATCTGAATGACACGAACATAGCCGGACACAGGCACAATGAAATCCTCTTCTCGTAAGAAGATCAACTATGAAACGGTCAATTATTCGGGTTTTGTTCTCATCGAGAACGTCGAACTAGATTTTCTCACGGATTATATATCAAGTGTCTTTTATCGACAATACGCATATTTTCTTCCACGTCGTTTTACTAGCAATCGTCGTATTTTATCGTACAATATATCGCATGTCGTATTTTATCGAAATCCGATATAATCCAGATTTATTATTATTATCTTTTACTTGTCTATTATCGTTTCTGTTCTATTGCAGTTTTAACTTTATGACTCTCTTGCACACTCGCACACGTAAGTTCTTTCTACATGTACACATTCCGACTTTCTCTTTTCCGTTCGCTTAGATATTCCACGTTTCGCGTATTCGCACCGCCTGTCGATTCTTTATTTGTCATATATACGTACTGCTTCTCCTGACAATAACTGAAGTTCGCTACCGCGACGGCATTTTAATGTGTGCGCAACCCATAATCGAAGCACGTAGCTGGGAGTCGTTCATCTACACGCATTATCGTTGATTTGTGTTCATGTATCGATACACGCATAAATCTCCTCTACTATAAATAAATGCGCATTATATCGCATTATACAGACGGCAAAAGTAAGCAATAGAATAGTCATCGCGCGCGTTGCCGCCTCGTGGCATAATGTATGTTTTTTTTTTGTCAAAATGCGCGATAATCACATGCTTACGATACCGCATATTACACGTGTTGACTACGCGCGTAATACGTACGTAATAAATACGAGCGTACTATACAAAGGTCACTGTAACATCGATACCGAAAAGACACCCGCGAACATACTTAATCCTCCTACTATTTAGCGTATCAGTGATTTTTTTCATGATAGTTTATATTATTTACTATCTTCTCTCTCTGATAAAGTCTTGAAACTATATAATTGAATACAAAAATGTATTTAATATAAAATATAACTATTTAGATATGTTAAATGATCTGCAACTAGTGCTTGATTCACGTTTAGTGAACTTTACCGTATACCTAAGCTAATCGAGCGCGATAAAGTTTCAGCAGCACTCACCCTAATCACATTTAGGAAACATCCATTCAAAGCTGCGTCATACATTTCCTCGTGGGAGGGTCAGACGGCATGTTAAAGGACATTAACCACATATATCACGTGTGACTCATTGTCACAATATTAGTTATTTTCATTCTCATAACCGTATAAAACTAGAAATGTTTTTTATCGTTTTGTCACAGCGTGCGATGCCAAGGGATGACATTTCACTGATAAACTTATATCTCGTTTCGAAGAGATTCTATTTTCTATGCTCACGCAATGAATGTATCACATATTTTTTTTATCGAGATTATCTAAGAAAAAGAAAGCTGCGAGAAGTGACCTTTCGATTCGCGCGTTACTCTTTGGATGAAACACAAATTAAATTCCACGCGCGAGAAGTCAAGGGTGAGCGACGGTGATGTCATACGATCTTCTTCTTGGGTTCAGTCAGCTTCATCGTCAAGTCGTTTGACTAATCTTTTCCTTTTCTTTCCTCTTTGAAGGCATTTGACATTTTTCATCGTGCATTCTTTTGTCAATAAAACCTGACCGCCGATCCTGCCGAATCATATCATTTTTATTATGGGCCTAATTCTGAATAAATCTTTTTTGGTATGGGTCTTTCTGTTCATTTTTAGAATGCCAAAAAAAATAAACGATTAAAGTTAATACACGTTATGTAGCGAAATAGTCATGCGATGAAAGTTTCGATTTGAGATCTCCCCCACAGCGTGTAATATATGCGTATGGTTAATGCGCATAATAGCGTATTACCGCAGCGCGCCTTGTTAATACAGATTTATTGCAGAAAGTCTGAAAAGGAAAAGAGAGAGAGAGAGACTACTTGACGTGCCGGGCACGTGCGGCTTAAAGTAGCTTCTTTGCATGCATAATTGTTGTACCCGGGAATATAGAAAGTGAGAGAGCACATATGAACAGAGAGAAAAAGGGAAATGTATAATTTAAAATATGAATTAAGAATATAAGAAAGAGAGAGAGAGGGGAGGGGGAAATAAAATTATCTAGCGAAGATAATAAGAGAATTGATAACCATCGATGTCGTAATCTCTTTACTCGAGTAGAATAGTATAATAGTTAACAGGTGTGTGCACAGGAATCAAAGTTTAATTCGCGTGAGTCACCGATATGATCGATGATCGAATAATAATTTATCGATGAACGTATACGCGCCGCCGTAAGTAATCGTAATTGACACTGAACAATTGTCCAGTGGGATCCTGCTCAAGACGAGTGCAGATACCTACCTCGTGATAACACGGCGCAAGTTTGTACATGCTCGCCGAAGAAACATATCGCCGGGAGTTATCTGCGTAATTAATATGCAAGCGATTTATTAAAGCGTCAGCTCGACGACGAGACTAGTCAGTGCTGCTGATGAGACAGGATGGGCAGTGCATACACAAACCCTTTTCCCTTTCTACGTACGCGAACGTGTTTATATGTGCACGCGCGTCGTAGACAGTTCAGATTGTTCGTTGCACGATAAGCTTCCGCAAATTCATTGCTTCGGTCTCAACCGTATCGCCCGGATTATCTTTCTAAGCCGCCACGATTGTTATACGCGCGGTATTAAACACGCGGTCGGGATTTGCACCGCGCGTATTCGACGAATGTTGAGTGAAACGAAATCGTTTCAAATGTTCGTACGCGAGAGAAACAGGTAATCAGCCATTACGCAGCAACTAAATCGCAAAACCACTTTACAAGTGCAATCAGATAGTTGCTGTGTGTTTAAATCGTTAGAAATCTCAATCACGTCTGTCACGTTTTTTTTTTAATCATTTTTGCGAGATTATGTTCGGCTCGAGAAATACGTCGGCCGCAGAAATCAGTTAAGTAAATACAACAGTGTGATATATAATTTAGAAAATATCAGCTTAAGAAATATTAATACATTACCCGTACTGATATATCCACTTTTACACTGCATTTTTTTACATGTGCGAAAATTAATGTGTATTTCGCGTGGCATAGATTAGAGACCGTATTATTTTATCAGCAAAATGAATGGGTCTTACAGGACCGTTTTTAATTTGACATATAATAAATGTTAATAGTCATTCATAGAACATCGTCTCCGGGCGATCGTCCAATTTTCCTCTCGCGCACTGACCGCGCAGCTTAGAAGTACGAAAGCTAATGAACACCAAGACAGATTTAACTCTAAAGTGAGTGTGACTCTGAATTAGTTGGTATATTTTTGGTATTATCTTTACTACTATGTTGTTTAAAACCGGTCACTAGAGAGTCTACGTGAAATTATTTATCGAACTTCTATACCAGCAATTTACGTCACCCTTTGCGCATTTACGCGTGATGTTAATGTGTGGAGAACAGAACGTAATTAGCTCAAATTTCATTCGATGCAATCAATTCCATTTTGAATTCTATTAACTTCAAACATTTATACATTTTCTCTCGATTAGTTCCAGTCGCAAGAATAAATTTATTTGCGCAACCTAACATAAAATATTGTGACAGACGGATTCAAAGGCAGCCGGTTTTTCATTTCTGCTCAATCAATCCAGACCTCTCGTGACTTAATGAACGTACGTATAAAGTCTAACGACAGTCGAAGCAATTCTAACGATCGTTACTGCAGCGGTATTTCGCTCTTGCGCCGTTCTGATATTTCCTAAACCATATATCATAGTGTATTATCGCGTATATACACGCACACACGCGCACGTCTTTATGAAGTACAAACATTCAATTATCGGCAATGTGATTTTTGCCGGCGCGCGCGATTTATACCACGTCTCGCTCCAGAAACTGCAGGTTTCAGGATATCCTTGCCATAAAGTACCGTCTTTTTATGTGCAGCACAACGCGCTCATGCTATGAGCTTTATACCGAAAATAACCTTTCAGGGATTATAACGGCGCGGAACAGTCTCCCCGCGCACTAAAGGATTTATAAATAACCGCGGAGTTAAAGTTGCTCCCGGATCTGGAAATACTCCTAGTACATATCGCGCTTGAACTCGTTCGTAAATTTATTTCGAACGTCACGGAAGCCTCGCGTTTCGGAGAGAGAGAAAGACCTTATAAGGATCACCGATGACAAAGTAGTCTTTTGCTCCCCCTTCGCTCGATCTCGAGCAAATATCGCGTGCCAAAAGTGCTCTGTGTACGTCCCTATATACAGCGTATCGTTATCGAGTTCGACCGCTGCGACCCGCAAAGGCGGAAGTAACGTTAATAGTAGATATAATAAATTAAACGTTATTAGTATCGATCGATCATCGTGCGTTGTGTTTGCTGATAAACCGTTACGCCTGGAAATGTCGCGACCGATATATATATTTAGATAGCACTGATGCATTCGAACGTAATCTCGAGCGATTATCCGTTGACCTATGAACATCGGAGATAGAGGAACATGGAGATATAAACGCACATCATTTATCTTGATGCGAATATTTGTCGACCTCCACTTTACACAATGTTTTTACTTAACACTATTGTACTATATTAAATTTATGGACACGAAATTTGAATTCAAATTAATAGTTAATTAATTTAGTAAGAAATAATAAACAAAATTATATTCCGCCCGTATTGAAAATTTAATCGTAAAAATATATATCGAGCGATTGAGCATCCCTGCTTTTCACGCACATCTTCCTTGGGTGTGAGCAGCCGCCCTTCCTGCCGCGTTCACCATTGTGCTCGCACAATGTTCATCGAACCAGTCGTCGTGCATCGCGGAAAATCATGGAGGGGCCAATGTCCATCGTGTAGTAAAGATGGGCGAGGCGAGAGAATATTGTCCGACCATATGTTACCCAAACGTCGGTCAGCTGTTTGTGACGGTCGCGGACAGCGCGGGAGCTATACAGTATATACCAATTGACCATTTATCAATCGTCGTATCGGCTCCATCGAGTGGCAGGCCTTGATGCGATCGCTTGATTCGGCATGGGACGGAAAATGGGATGACGAGGTCTGCCCGGAGATAGAGGGATACTATTACAATTCTCTCTGATAGGGGAGAGTAACTCGTGTACCGATGCAATCGAATATCGTGGAGGCCGTAAGTAAACGGCCGATTCTATCCGCGTAGCACGCTCGGCGATGACTACTAACAGGATCATATAATTTTATTTTACATTATTGTTTTTACCGTCGAATAGCAAAATCGTCCTTCCGATGGTGTGTGATTAAATATTAAAAAATCATAATTCGAAATCGACCGCGTTTGAATCAGATTGCATCGATAAAAAATCGGAATTAGAAATCGAGTCTTATCGCCGCATCTATAACACACGTATAGCGCGCGATTTCTAACATAACTGTAAAATGCAAAGAGAAGTATATAGTTGCTATTCGTCATGATGTATCGTTCGTGAACCCTCGGTGAAAAAAAAAAATAAAAGAAAAAAAATCAGGGCAAGCTCACCTCGCCAAGTGCAAGGATCGTGCCGGATGTGACGCATTTTTGCCGCGCGCGACGTGATTTATGGTGAACCCATCTATATGTGTTTCGAATAACTTATTTGAAAATTATACGCCATTCTCGCGTCACGTTAATGCCAACTACTTGGACGTCTTGCGTGACCCGCCGGTTTACATCAGTCTACATCAGTTTACATGACGCGCTTCTACGCAAAGGCGAAAGCTCGCGATGCAAACCCGTCGCTGTAGAAAAGTCCGTCACTTGACACAGCGCACTTTTCGGCTAATATAAATCGTGATTCAGCGTGTTTCAGCTGCGCACGTTTCCGTCGGCTTTTAACTCCCCTCGAAAGGCACGTGTGCGCTTTCGAAGATAGAAAGTTGATCGAGGCGAATTTGTGATAAACGAGTCAACTTGCACGCACGGGATATTTTATGGAATTTAATATAAATTAATATTTTTATGTTTGTCTGAAGTTAACGTTAACGAGACAGATGATTGACAAAATTACGAGAACAACAAAACTCAGTTGTCCTGTCACTCGAGCTGGTTCTCGACACGGAAGCCCGTCGCTTGTTGATTAATATCTCAGAGCATACCTGCTGATAGAAATGAGAATAACATCTACTCTCACTTTTGGATTTTATCGATTACATCTGTGCCGGGATTACAACTTCCATCGCTTTCGCTATCGCGCATATACGTGAAATTCTCGCGAGAAGGCTCATTACGCAATGTTGTGCAAAATGTTCCGGTAGTTCACACGGACGTCTCTCCATTTGCTCGGGCAGCTTTAAAGAGCACTATGAATGCTTAATCCGTGATCCCCGCGCACCGTATATTATCGTCACCCCGTGCAATTTCTGTCTTCTGAATATTTGCATATCTTTTGCGGGCGCGCGTGTTAAAACATACATTCCGTTACTTCTACGGGGGACATCCACGTAAATTATGCAACGTTTAAACTTACGTTCTACATATTAGTGTCGCGAAGAAAACTAGTAAACAACGTTGAGCCTCAAACATGCGAATTAATACATGGATCAGCGTCAATTATATGGGACGAAGAGATGGAAAATTATCCAGTTCATTAGCATAAATTGCGCAATTTAGGTATCTCGCGCCGACACAACGTACCGCATTAAAATTACGACGGTCTATCAATTATATCATATTGAATTTTATCACGACGGTGTAATTTCTGGTGTCAGTGGACCGTGCGATCTATTAATATTCGCTCTTGGTTATAATCCACGGAGAATACGAACGATGATGATGTATTACGAAGATATATACATATATATGTGTGTGTGAGACCTTCGCGAAATGCAGAAAATAATTTCAGGAAAACCAATTAATTCTATTCACGAAACGAATCGCGGAGAACTCCGCAGCATCGCCGAGAGTGACGAAGTTGTTTTTAAGCACGGCGATCGATCATCTTCAACGCCTCCCCCTACGGGTATAAAACACCCCGCGACGTCGCGCGTAATGTACGTAGCTAATCGCCGCCGGTCGCTTTATTGACCGTAATTTTAATTTCATTTTGATTTCCACACACGTGCCGTTCCCGGCGTCAAATCGTTCGCGTATTATTCTTGCGTACATTGAACTGCTCGAAAAAAGTTCAATTTTTGCTTGGAAATTATAGAAACGAATAATAAACGACAAATTTATTATTCTACAATAAATATTTTTACTAAAATAATTTTCTCATTATTCGAAAAAAATAAGAAAATCTCTTATCAGAAAATATACACCTTGTGCACTGAGAATTCTCATAAATTTTGTTTTAAGTATGATTTAAATTGAACGCAGGAGGCAGTCGCGATGCACGACTATAAAAGCAAATATTGTAAATTCTCGCTCGCACTCTTTACTGGGTATCTTGTCGGCGCGTTTTATGATTTGTAAACCCGTCGATGCTTTACTACTATAGCGTCGTGATTTACGAGCACCTTAGGGCGACCGTGCGAGAACGGCGAGTGCATTCGCACGATGGCGATCGCGGAGAGACAAATATCCCAACGGAGCGAGGTTCTAACAGCGAATGACTCTTTGGACGAGCACGAATTTATACTGTATAATCTTGGCTAAAGGGAGTGTCATGACGTTTACGTAAATGTCTATATTTTCTCGATAAAGAGTCGTGAATATATAGCTCTCTAACGTGCTGCATATTGACGGGAAAGATAAGCTATGGACGATACGTGAGATAGGCGGAGAGAAAGGACGCGAGGGAGGAAAAACTCACGCGAATAGCACTCGTCATCTAAGCGGAGAGAAGAATTTTCTTAGCAGCTGGAAACTTTCTCAGAACCTTCTGTTCGTGTTTGACGTCGGTTTGACGTCTTATCCAAAGACGCAGACGCCGGAAGGAGTTCAGATAAATAAATGTTAGACGATTTCTCCATCGGAAAGAGATCACGAAAAAAGAACTGGTCGTCCTATGTCGTATCGAAGAAAAAATTATTCAGAAATGTCACATTCAACTAAAAAAAAAAAAGTCATTCCATCCTCGAAATATCAAAGCAAGAAAAATAGGCGATATCTTCTACGAAATAATCGAAAGCACAAAAATTTCACGGTCGAGAATTTCAACATGTCGCAACGCGCACGAATGCTTTCGCGCTTATTATTCCGATATTTCGTATCCTGTTTCGCCGCGCCGTGAACGTATATAGAGGCCTTTAAATCTTTCTGCCGTGAAATTACTCTGCGGTGGCTCGTCATTACCTGCCCGAGTCTCTACGTGTAACTGTAGATACACACACTCATGGTACGAACGTCCCCACTGAAGTAATTACATATACGCGTGTTTATGTCAGGAATTCTCATATACAGCGAGAGTAAATAATAAAATTGTATATAATTAGTTGCGTTTTTTGAATTTCATAATTTGATATTTTATAGAAGTTTTTATTCGTTTCATTTCGTTTTACCATTTATATATATAAGTATACTCTCTTTCTCTCTCTCTCTCTTTCCTCGAAAGTAATGAAGCTTTTAAACGCTTCTGGCCGAGAATAACTGTATTACACAGTATGTACTTTATTACGGTAACCTTACTATTATATATGACTGCAATATCATTCGCTTTATTTTCTCAAGACAAGAGGTCATTGTAGGCAATTTGCACGGACCCACGAACGTTTCGCCCGAAGCAATCTTTTTAAACGTTTCTCGCCCCTCAACTTTTGCCACGCGCTGTTTTCTCCTCGCGCACGTGAATTAAACGTGGTTGGCTCCGGCTCACAACCGTGACCTGAATATTATTGTTACTCCCCTTTATTTGCGTTTAAACGTCTTTTAACTCGGCAATGACATATGCAATACTTCGTTCAGGCTTTCAACGTAACGAATTGGACGATATGCAGTCGCGTGTGAGAGCGAGAAAATGTGAACAATAAAACAGGGAACTTTCTTATTCTCTTCGAGAAATATAAAGCGGGAATTTCAATCAGAACTACAAACTTTAATGTCACAGGGTGCCAACTTCACACAGTAAATTATAATATGTACTTACATCACTGTTCACGATCGAAAAATTGTACGAAGAGCGGCGAGAATATTATCGTTCCGTTCTCTTCTGTGAGCCGATTTCGCGTGTCAATTAATACCGACATATCAGGACGGCTTTGATCGGCTTCGTTGCGACTGAGACGGTTTCGGCGCGATATGGACACGTCGGAATCAATTATATGGTTGACTCTCAAAATAATTTACTTCTGAGAGCCCGCTGCATTATATATGAACTGTCCAAACTGTCGTACAGTATCCATTATCTCGGCATGTATAGTCAGCTAGTTGCGGACCTGTCCGGTATCGAAAGCAATGTTCCGTTAACGTCTCTACGTCAACCCTCGTTCAAATAACTTTTTTACTTAGGGAATCTGTCACGCGCATTGACAGACGGAACTAACGAGAGAAATAAGGATTCTGCGCCGTTTATAGATACATCAAGCGTACGATTTGTGTGAGCACGATAATATTTGATTTACTAAGGCAAATAAATCTAATCGAGCAGTTTAAAACTATGATAAAAAAAATTTAAAGCTGTTTTGCCGACAACCATATCAGTCTGTATCCCGTTAAAATAAAAACGTAAATTAATTAATTTATGTAACACATTGTAAGCATTGAACCCGCATCAAACCGACGAGTTGATACTTCGCCAAGTGTCAAGAGGAATTAAAAAGACATAAATATCGAGAATATACTGGCAATTCGTGGGAAAGTCAGTTTTACAAGATAATCATGGCGCATTAATCGTCGGTTCTAGCAATGTAAGATGCACGACTCTTCGTACGTAATTTCATGTAACGTGTGTTTCATCATACAAGGTTCTGAGAATCATGATGCTAAACCTTTTGTCACGTACGCGCGACAATAATCAGTATCTGTTCATTGTCGTGGGAATATCAGGAAGGATACGTGGGAAATGAATATCTTGTTCACAAGTTTCACGTATTCTCCACATTCATACGTACGTAATTTATAAATTGTTTTCTCTCGAAATTGCACAGATAAAAATGTTACAATAAACATTTTTTTCTTTTTTCTTTCTTTTTTCTCGGTTTCTTTTTCTTGCATAATTTCTCTGATCTTCTCTCGCAATTCATATCTCCCTTTTCGTTTTTATCTCATTCTTCTCCGCGAGTGGAGCATGCTCATTCATTCGAAGTCCTCGAGTTTCCGCTTGGAATCTAGATACGATCTTTTTTCTCTCTCTCTCTCTCTTTCTCTTTCTCGAAATGCGCTCAGCTCAGAAATCTTCCTCTCGAAATCTCCGGCCGGTTTTCTCGGCCGAACAATAATCGCCCACACATCACAATGTCACGCAGTGCCCTTATCATTTCTCATTTTCACACTCCGCGGACAATCATCGAGACGACCACTTCGACGATTCTTTTATCCTTCATCCGCCTCAATTGTCTGTGATGTAATTAAAAAGAATGTGATTTGGATTCAACGTAAAGAAAACGGAAGATATCGAAAATTTGTCGATGCACGAATTTTTGACACAAACGAAATCTCGTTTCTCTCGCGCGTTGTTCGGCGAAATTTTACAAAACGAACGGACGTGCGAACTAAAGTGATACACAAATCACGTCCGGCACGTTCGAATAATTAGTCGACAAATATGTGCGATATCAAAGCGGACGCAGGAAGCAGCCATCATGATCGCCAATGTTCACCCCCTCCCACGCAGATGTACACATAGATACACAATGCGAGGCAGGAAACATTTCTTGCGTTAAATTCGTTCAATCCGGTGTGCTCATTTCTCGACTGTCAAATGCAATGTTTTTCTACAATTGCCACATTCTGTAAACTTGCGTTTACACTCTATCTGTATGTTTCTCTATTTGTGTTGCACTGACAGAATGTAAATTTACTAGCGTTTTATTCTCGTTTTTTTTTTTTTAACAGATTCCAGCAATATGAAGTTAATTTTTAACGCAAAGAAACGACATTCCGTCATAACACATTACGCATTTGAAATCTAACGCGTACAATATTTTCCAAGAACTTGTTCAATCGTGCAACGGTAATCTTAGAACACATGCCACGTTGCAATAAAAATGTACACTTGGCACTTTCTACATATTATGTGAGCCAGTGCAGAAACATAATAATGTATAATTTATATAAGTATGTGACACATCGCATTACTATACATATAATGATATATAATTATAAAATAATTATATAAAATGGTAAACATCATATTATCAAATAATAACATTCAGTCTTAATAAAAAATTGAAATTTGATAATGAGATGAACAGATGCTATGTGACATATATATACAAATGATATGTAAACATATATACACGCATTGCATAAAGTCGAAAGACCTGTATGCAATTGTGTGCTCGTTACATTATCTGATTGCGCTAAATTCAGCGCGCGTTCGTTCCGACTATTTCTGCCCGGGAAGTGACGTCAAATATCGCACAACGCTAATCACGCGATCAGAATTTATCGGCACGAGGACCAAATCATTTAAAATATCAATGTAATCAAATTCGATTTGCTTCTAATTTTATATAGTCGAAATCTAATATGACAGAAGAGACTTCGTTAGAATTTTGTTAGAAAAGAGACGTTAAACGTTAATTTCCGTCGTTGAAATTAGCGTTAACTAATGTTTGTAATGACTGATTTCCGATCTCGTCGTGCCATTATCGACTCGAGAAGGAAGGTTTGCCTGTTCGTCAGATGTGCTCGAGTGTGAGAGAGAAACACGTCCGAAGACGACGAAGTTATTGCGAGAAAATGCCGCTTTATCCCGGCATACGCGTGCGTGCCACGCGGATAATCGCCGCCCGTTCACCGACTTGTTATTTACACGGTGAACTGCGATTTGCAGAGACCGCGCGGAGATCGTCTAATCCGCACGTCTCTCCCTCATTGCGAACCTGAGAACGAGTCGCGATGCTTTGCAGCCTATCATCACGCCGTCGATTGAGAATCCTGAGAGACGAGACACTATTTCTATCTACCGGCGGATGTTGAGATGCCGACAACGAGATCCCGCGCGAGATATCGATATAATATCGAGAACGTGATTTTATTTAAACGCAAGAGTTGAAAAAAATAAAAAAAGAATATGGTTTAAGATGATTCAAGTAAACGATCACAGCTATAACAAGCTCCTAGAACTGGATCAAGATTAAAAGGGGAATGTAAAGATAGCGTGCGCATCCTGACGATAAAATAAAATTCCGCAGTAAAGACGAATAGACGTCATCCGTAGTTAAATCGCGTTGTATCGCCAGTAATTCGATCTACTTATCAATCGTTTCGCGCGATGTGTACAACGATCGCAATGTGAATGTATGTTTGTCGAGTTATTGGAGATAATTATCATCGCGCCAAATTGTTCACGTACCAAAGTGCAAACTGTTCGTGGATATTAACGGATTACGAACTAACGTTTCGGTCGTGCAAGAATTCCATTTGCGGCGCACTGTGTCCACGCCTCACATGAACTGGATGTGATCGGAATATTTGATTCGATATATAGAGATTTATTACGCAGATGTATTACGGTATACTGATAATACACTTTACAAAGTAAATATCATGATTGTCCTTTGTTCATAATTGCCCTAAGACTCTTTTTCTTTAATTACAATAAAAAAAAAAAAAAAAAAAAAAACCAATCAGTCACAACTATGGTATGACATTCGATTGAGGTAGCCAGTCTATAAACGACAACAAGCCGCCGCCATGAGCAAGCTATTTCAATTTCTGGCTCTCCTCCTGTTGGGTGTCAATGCCAGACGGACCGACGGAGACAGACCTGCGGATGACGCGTACACCGGCCAGCGTCGTAGCTCCATCCACAAGTCGAATTACAACGGCAATAATAATTACAATCATCAATCGAACTCACCATATCAGCCATATCAGCAGCCTAGAGAAAGGAAGCCCAACATCGTATTGATCCTGACAGATGATCAAGATGTTGAACTGGGTACGTACAGCGTGTTGCTTGTTGCAACACACACTGAATTATTTATTACGTTGTATTATTAAATGCCTCCGTATACATCGAACGTAGAATCACTCTATTTATGCGTCTCTACCTTATCTCACTGTTACGAGTAAAATTGTGATTAGAACTTTTTTTTGTAAGCTTGAAAATGTGAGTTTTATAACTTGACGTACACAATTTGTAATTCTTTATTAAAAATCGCGATAATATTTAGTAAATATTAACAATTTAATCAGCGTGATTATTCATACGCATGCAGATCAACCAAAACAAATAAATATTTAATTATACTCGATACGATCTCTTTTGTTCTTTCAGGTTCGCTAAACTTTATGCCACAAACTCTGAGGCGGATAAGAGACGAAGGTGCCGAGCTAAGACACGCGTACGTGACCACTCCCATGTGTTGTCCGAGCAGGAGCTCCTTGCTGACCGGTCGTTACGTTCACAATCACGAGGTCTTCACGAATAACGATAACTGCAGCAGTCCCCAATGGCAACGAGATCACGAACCTCATTCCTTTGCTGCTTACTTGAGCAACGCCGGATATCGGACGGGTAAGAAGCCGCTACTGTTCATCCTGCGAGCCGGTTGCAGCTCTGCTGATTGTGATCCCTATCTTCTCTTCTGAGTTCGTGCTTTCCGATGATGCAAATTCCGATGATGATCGGTGCACGCAATGTTACGCAGAGAAAATTCGATAAAATATAGTATCTATTTTTTACGCTTCTTCTTTACGATGTTGATTTTATCATCTTTACTTTGAAGGCTTTACTTTGAATTATTGTTGTTTTTTGTACACAAATATTCTATAAAACAATAATTAAACGCGCGCAAGATTAAATTTTCATTTATAGTATGTATTTTATATTGGAAAAACCGGTGAAAGTGAAAAAATGGCTTTTTGAATCTATTTTTGATGCGCATATATTATTTATCACTGGCGCGCGAGGTATACAGAAGAGAACAGGCGTTGTATTGTCCGCTGCATTGTAACGTGCATAACTCGACCTTTGGCCACATAAACGCAATCAGGATAATCGAGACACGTTCAATTGAAGTGAGGTTTCTATTTACTTTCCTGCCAGCACGATGCGCTCGGTGCGTCAACTGGAGTCAAGTACGGTCAACGATAAATCCTCATTACGTAAGGCAGTGCGAGCCACTTTAGGCAGGGATTTTCAATTAGGATAGGTCGAGACCTTGCTTTCTTTTTTCTTTTCTCAACTACCTTTATGTCGCGCGTAAATCAACGTGCCGTCGTAACGGCGACTGCCAACGAACTTGATGCGATATCGTTAAACGTCGAGGTTTCCCTATTTACATACGGACGCGCGCGGCGCCGGCTACAATTGCATTCTTGCAATTAGAATCTCGATTAATTCGCTCTCTCGTCTTCTCGACGACGTTGCGCCCCCGGGTGATTTTCATTCCGCGCTCGTAATTGCGCGCACGTCGATCGTGTGGGACGACGACACTACTCGCGCGCGTATTCGGCCGCGCCGAAGAACGAATATGGCAATGCATTCCCGCGGAATTCCCGAGCTACGATCCCGCCAAGCGAGTTCGCTCCGCGCCGACCGCAATTGTTTGCTACGGGCATCCGTTCTCTCAGCCACCTCGTCGGCCGGCAAATCTTGACGGCTCGCAGAAACGGGAGATGTTCTCCTCCGCTTCGCACGACCAAAACGGTCGACCAACAAACCGTCGTCGTCGCACCTGCGCTACGATACGATCGATCGCCAGCGGCAACAACTCGAACGTTCGATTCGATCCGTATTCTCAAGCATCGAAATTCGCATCATTCTATCGAATATCGGTTTGTTGAACGATGTTGCTGTATCTGTAAATATTCGATTTTGCCTTTGATATAGGCGCGTGTGAAACTCGATATGACTCGATATAACTTATTTACCTTATTAAAACAAATGTTGCGCGACAGAGTGACTCGGTGCACATTTTATACGACACTAATATCAAACAGTTATTTACACTCTTCTATTTTGATATTCATGCATGGATTTATTTACTCGGCACTTCGGATCGTGCTAAGCACCAACTATAAGAGCAAGATCTTAACCCTGCTTGTGAACTTAACAAGTTTATGCCAGATCATGGCAGGTGATAAGACGTTACTTATGCCAGATCATGCTCGGCGATAAGAAGTTAAACCGTGGCGGGTTGCAAAATTCGCCGCGTTCGTGATCGCGATTTACAAGATGGCTTTGCGATACCCGATGACACTAATGCTCTGTAATACAGCGAGTGGTTATGTCGGTTGCGAAATACACGGAGACACCTCGTTTATCGAGATACGCGCATAAACCCGTAATAAGACCCGTTTTCGTAACACATGACGGATGTTACGGGCTTCAAGCACGTCGCATTGCTTTACATCAAGGATTACTCTTATCGTCGAAAGAGTATGTAAAACGTCTTAGTGTACGCCGTCGTGACATCGAGAGTTCTTGACAGACCATAAAACGTTGAGGCCACGTATCGCATACTTGTGCGAGATAAGCGTACTAGCCTGGAAGAATTGACAACGATTTGTTCTTCAAAAAAATCAACTGTCCGTCTCTGACACCTGACTCGAAAAACGTCTGTTAATTTCAACCGGCTATTTTTCGATTCCGTCCTCGGAAAAAGACACAATTAGACTACAATTAAGATTAACGTCGGTGAGACCGAGCTGAAGAGAAAAACCTCGAGAGAAGACAGTACAACCATTCACGCTCGAACGCAAAGATAGACAAAAATCTCGAGAAGCGATCTGCTTGCTCGTTCATCAAAAAACATGCCTTGCACTTCGTGCAAGCGTTCCGGACGAAGCAGACTATCCTCTTCTTGTCCATCGGTGTCTTTCCGTCGCGTCCGTGCTCGTACATGTTGCGTCTGCTCGCGACCATATTCGCGAAGGCAGGACGTTGCTCCCTGAAAGCGCAGCCAGATACTCCTGCCACCTCCTCGGTCAAGCCTCGTCTACATCCGGCACGAAATTTGGCGGTCCGCCAAAATTCGCAAGGCACACGACCAACTCCGTGTTTCCTCCGACTTCCGTGAAGACTGCAGCGTTCTCGCGCATCGTCAAAATGAGGTCCCGAATTCGACCTGTCTGGGTCGCGCTCCCGAGTGAAAGTGCGGCTAATTGCCGCGGCGCATACCGTCTCGTTTTATGAGAACAACTACTTGCGTCTAACTACCTCGATGTGAAATTCCATTTGCGTCGGTAAACCGAGCAATGCTCGTAAATATAAACTAAAAGTGATAGAATCAATGATCATCTGATTCTGTTCAGAGCCGAAAGTTAGAACTACGCTTCGGATGCGACATCCGAAAAAAAAACGTCCAACACAACCTCGATAGCCAAACGCGAGAGTGATCATTCCGATCTCGCAAGGAAACGTGTTTTGCAAAATACTGATCGGTGGTAGTGCGTAAAGGGAGAGCAGAGAACTCGTTTGGTTATCGCCTGTTATACAGGGTATCCCTGACCAGAATACCAAGACTGGCCGGTCGGGCGACAAATTTTCTTTGTTATCTTCACGAGAGAATCTTGTCACGAAAATATATACGTTATTTGACCTCGCCTCACGTTCGAGAGGCACTTGAAATGAAACGAGATTTATCGTAACAAGCAATTTAAGAATATGAAATTTATGTAAATACAAGAAATAAAACACGTAAAGCAAACAGAAATAAATTTTAACTTGCTCGAAAGCGAACACGACGCGGCGTATATCGGACAATGGTAAATTATTTTCGGGATTATTTTTTATTACCCTATATGTATTCGACGTAAAAATTTATGAAACACTGTTTATTCTAATGCAAAGTGACCACGCGAAACTGTGCTTTTCCCGAACTCACTGCTCGGGTCACGGGACTTGACTCCAGTTTTCATCGCGATATAAAACCGCTGATTTATCGCGCGTTTTCCGCTCCGTTCTGTATACGAATTCGCGCGCACATGATACACACACACACACACACATATACATGGCGCGAGCTTTGTTGGTCGTGCAGGTGAGATTATCTAAATTTAAATCGCGCCACAACGGAGCTGTGGAGAAGCATTGTTCGTCGTCGTTGTGCCTCGAGAGGACTCGCCGCCAGTTTTTCGAGTGGTTGAGACACGAAGGGGAAAGGGTGCATGTATACACATACGCGCACAACATACATATCATGTGTGCGCGCACGTATGTATCCGTGAAGGAAGTAACGAAGAAGAGCACGAAAAGAAAGAAGGCTGCGCGAACAAGGCACCCACACAGTTTTCAGGACACACACGAGGCTCGCGCCGTGCCTATACAAAAGAACCCCCACGATGCAGGTGCATCTTCAGGGGTGCAATCGGGAATTTCGCAGTTTTATCTATCCGTCAAACACAGAATCGCCATGAATATCAACAAAAATACACAAAATTGAGTTAATATAATTACTTATTAATTTATATTAATTTATATTAATTTATATTTGAATTAATATGAAACACGCGTACATTAAAAAATTACGTATTGTAAAAAAATTACTTGAAAACAAATAACTTGATATCGTCTTTATCAATTTTTATAATTTTTGTTGTTGAATATCTTCGATTTTAACGAAAGAGAATATCGAAAATACGTTTCCTTACGTATCTGAGAAAGATAAGCAAAATTAGTCGTAAACAGCTTGTCTCGCAGGACGTCAGTTATAATCGTGATTATCCTGACGGTAATAAAAGTACGAAGCAGACGCGAGAGAAATAAGATCTTTATGAAAGATCTTTATGATGCAAGCGACGTTTGCATGAATAATGAAATAAATCACGATCCATTATCTGGCCCATTGTAATAAATGCATAATGACAACGACGGAGACGACGCCGATGGAGTGATGTATACGCCAAAAGAGAACGTTTCTATATCTGTTAGAGCTGAAGAAAGCTCTGCCGACACCCCTCCACGAGACGCGGTATTGTTTCAAATGGTTGTAGGAAGCTTGATTACCATAATACATACTTGTACTTGTTAGTTATGAGCGGTAATATCTCTGCTGTTTCGCAACCGATAGACGAACGTCTTCAGTTTCCGGTGTCTGTACATCAAGTGACGCGGCGATGACACAATACAAACGTCGAAGAATTATATCTCAAGCAATGAAAATATTATAAATTACAAATTCGTATAAAAAACGTGGAATCTATAAATTCTCGGTATAATAATAATAATAAGTAGAACACACCGAGATACAAACAAAGATCATTCATTATTTAGACCTCACGCGGATCTCAGACGTCGTTAAATTCTCCGCTTACTGTAGCCTTTTCTTCGTCAATTTATGTTCCCTTATCGCCGATATATATGCGAGGCTTGTAGCGTCCTAGATGTGCGGAATACATGGAATACTGAATAACGAGCCGCGAGCGATTCGCGAGCGACTCGCAGAACGAAACCGCGATTCGTCATGCGGATCTCTTTACAGGGATAGCGTTGTTCGTTGAACGGCTCGTTAGGCGTCAGTACAGAAGCATGCGATATACCTTTAAATCTCGGCACAAGAACGCGCGTTAGGTAGCGCTCGCTCGTAACAAACAGGGCCAACATGCAAACGAATAAACGATCGTCCGTCGAAACGCGTGTTGCCGGAGTCCGAAAAGCAGGTTAATGCTCCCGCCGCACGAAACAACTTCCTAAAATAATCACGAGCTTCATCTATACTGCCGATTCTGGCACATCGCAATATTCTAAATTCATTTCCACTCCCCGCCTTATCTTCGGTAATTTTAAACGTTCGCATTTCCGGCACATGAGAGAGCGCACGAGAGTTAACTCTTCTCGAGTGACGCACCTTGTCTTTCTCAATCAATAGGAAAAGAAATAAAGAAAATTTTAGACAGAGAGAGAGACGCAATATAATAAAAAATAAAAAATAAATTATCTATTTCTGGAAACTTTTTTTCATATAATGTTTTCGTTCTCAATTTCTTAAACGAAAGTCTCCGACTTTTGCCTCTTGAAAATACCGTGGAATAAATTCAGAATATTTTCCATTTTTATGCTGAAGGGGTGCATGGCATTTGTCGATACCAACGCGGTGTTCAAACGCGGAGACCGAAATGGCGCATTTATTTCTTTAGCGAATTTATTTGTTTGGCTGACCCATATTCTCCCATAGGAAATATTCCGTCGCATCGAACGTTTTCGTTGCTTCGTTTTGTTTTGCTCGTCCGACTTGGATCTGCGACTGGCGCCTTGTGCGGTGTTTCTTCATCTTTGTGCTCGTCTCTTCCGACGACTTCGTTCTTTTATAATCACAAGTATCGTTGAGACGGAACGAGACTTGAATTTCAATTCGTAAATTACCATTCTATTCCACGCCGCGTATTTTTCACATGCTCACTTTCCGCCGGTGAAGCAACAGGTGTGATGCGTAATCGACTGTAAATCGACCTAATAAATTCTGATAAATCGGTCTATATTTTACGGGAATGACTTTACGCGAATTGCTCGCAGTCTCAATAGCAATCGTATTATTGTAAAATAATTGTTTTAAAATAAGTTAAAATGTTACTTTTCTTTCGCAAATGCAATATGTACGTGCACGTAATCTATCGAGTTACGAAGGGCTGTAATTTAATTAAGTTTCACAGTGATTGCAGGGCGCAAATTAATTCTCCCGAAACATACACGTTTTCAGGATACTTTGGCAAGTATTTGAACAAGTACAATGGCTCGTACATACCACCGGGGTGGCGAGAATGGGGTGGCCTTATAATGAATTCTCGCTATTACAACTACAGCGTCAACATGAACGGCAAGAAGATAAAGCACGGCTTCGAGTACGGCCGGGACTACTATCCGGATCTGATAGCAAACGACAGCGTGGTTTTCCTTAGGCAGAGCAAACACAATTTCGCCCGGAAACCGGTGATGTTGGTTGCGAGCTTTCCGGCGCCGCACGGCCCGGAGGACTCGGCCCCGCAGTTCTCTCATCTGTTCTTCAACGTCACCACTCATCAGTAAGTACGATGAACTTCTCCGCGTCGCGTATTTGCGCGGCCATGTTATTACATGTAACTCCGGTAGCGGAGGACGCATCTCCAGGTCGATTTGTGCGCGCGTGACGAGAATTTATGTATTAAACCTGTGCTTCGCGTGCTTCTCTCGCGCGCGGTATTAGTTTCTAAATAACTTCTTAGTCTATGTCACACACGCCTTTGATGGTGAACAGTCGTTTCGCGAACAAGTTATAAATAAGCGAATTAACGCCAGGAATGTGTTTCACGAAACTAGATAGACATTATAGTTCTCTATTTAGCCTCGTCGTCGCGTACATAGTGACAACCGCAACAATCGCTCGAAAAAGTCACAGCTGATCGCATGCACCTGTTATTTTTCGTTGTCACAACTATTTTTCAAGCTCCGATAAGCACACGGTGGAGGACGCGTACATATGGCGCTTCATGACACTACGAGTACAATAAGGATTGACAAAAAACGAACATGAAGATAAAATTAAAAAGGAAAAAACAGAACACGCAACGGCGACCCTTCGCTCGACGTCGAACTGGGGGATTCTTTTCATTTTTTTTTTTTTTTACCAGACAATAGGATGCGTGTCGCGTCGAACGGCGTTAAATTCGCGCGTTTATCTCCGTCCGCGTGAAAATCCACGCTCGACGAAATATTGTGCGCGCGAGGGGAAGCAGGGAACGGAAGACGTGGGACGATATCGGACGGAGTGAAGGGCGTCGGAGTGTATGGATCTAGACCACGGGATAGGTGTCTGCAGCCGCGACGGCGTCATCGTCGGATGATGGAGTGCCCTAGACCACCGAGAGCAGGAATGAAAAGCGGTGAAAACGCGCGCCCTTACGGCCCCATTGCGCTCGCGTTCACGCGCTTCGTTATTGTGCGACACCGCGGATATACGTGGCACACACCTGTGTGTCTGCCGGAAGGAGAATAAGTATTGCATGTTTTGTGACGCACGCGGTGTGGCGCGCAAAGTTCGGAACAAAAGTAGAACGATAACGACCACGAGCTGTCCTAGTTGTCGACTGCAAACACGGCGAGACATTGATGGTGCAATGATGTCTAATAATTCACAATACGAAAGTAGCGTAAAATTGTTTTTGTCAAGCATATAAAAGCGCTGTTTTTGTTTTTTTTTGACATCAGATTTGCGGAATATATATTAAGAATTACGGAATTTGAATAGTAAAGGAATATATAAAGCAGATGACCCAATTCATTCATCCGTCGTATATTAACCACAGATTTCCAATATAAGCTCTCGCACTTGTTCACGTCGCTACGCGCAAATTCCCAGTGCCAAATTTCACGTGGCACACAAGTTGAGAAAATAACGAGCCGGCGCGACGCCCGTCGTCGGCGTCATCGCGTCGCGGTTGTCTGCCGGCACATCGAACAAAAAGAGAGTTTTGAGCCGCGTGACAGCGAGCGATTCATTACTAAATTTTCAAGACACACAAGGTAAAAAGAAAACCAAAATTTTGCCTTGTTTTGCGATAAAGAAACGAACGAAACATTAGATGATTTGTCGTTCGCTATTTTGTCGCCGGTCATCGGAAAGACGGAGGAGAAAAAGAAAGAGAGAGAACGAAAAGTTTAATGATTACAGACATGCTTGGCGACGTTAAAAAGAAAAACCGCTCTCGTGAAGAATCTTAAGTGCTGCTGCAGCGCTGAGCTTCTCGTACTTCTCTACGTGCATTCAGCGTTAATTACGAATGTCTGCTTCTAAGTAGAATGTATGTATCATGGACTCCAAAATAAAGCTTTTCAAGTCCGAAAATACGCGCGGCAAATAAACTTTGAAATCTGCAGTTTTGTCTTAAAACTAAAAATTCTACATTCTTTTTTCTCTCTACGATGTGTAAGCTCGCAACATGGAAAAACTTTATTTTCGTGATGGATGCTCTCGATCGTGAACTTTTCAGGACAGGATCGAGAGTGATTGTTCAACGACTCTCTTCGACAATCTATTTTTTGAAATATTGAAAACTTTCGAACGGCAAGTTGGAATTGATACGTTTAATAAAAAAAAAAAAAAAAAAAAAACTTAGTGTAAGTTCCTCACACTTGACGTTAGATTAAACGATAAAACCTCGACGAAAGAGTTAAATTGGCGATGAAAAAAACTGTCGGAATACGTTGATATTGTGTCGCGTGTTACGACGCGTGCTTCTCGCGTAATCGGTTAGTACTTGATGTTGCGAATTATATTTAATTACTGCGCGACATCGCGCAGCCATTTACACCGCGGCCGCAGCGCGCCAACCGGCGTTTTAATATCAAGGTTTTCACTCCACGCGCTCGTACATCACGCCATTCCCGTGTCGTGCCACTCAAAAGCTAATCGACAGAAATTAATATGCCGGCCGGCATGTACAGTAACGTGCTTTCAGAACGCTTTTATCGACGCGCCTTTAAGCAATCAGCTAGCCGGGCGCTAATTTAATTCCCTTCCGATCAAAGGCTGTTAAGTGCATCGCGAGACAAACTATTGTAGATTAATAACGGATGATGTAATTAAATAGTTTGACGGTGTAACGGCGATAAGTTTTATCCGCATGCGTTCGCGATACACTTCGAAATGGGATCCCGTTTTGAACGTACAATCGCTTCGGCTAATCACTTCACGGGATATTTGCGCTTTCATCGCGCAATTTGTCCGTATAATCGCACGGCTTTTCACAAAAGAAGGAAGTGCCGTAAAGAACGCAAGAGAGCACGCGGTGACACGCGTCTGGGTGTAAATATAATTCGCAATGTCTCTCGCGGTCGCGCGCGAGTTAAATGGTCGCGGCGAGACGATGAACGCGGAATAAGCCGCAATTAAGAAGTCGGGGCGAGACGCGTAACGTGGGCCACGACAGCAGCGTGTTCTCTATTCGGAACGCGAAGTCGGATTGCGCGTTTTGTTTTAAATTTGCATAAAGCGTAGGAAATTTATGGCAACGAGCTCACGAGAGAGAGGAGTCGAAAGGTCGTACGTTAGAATTAACGCGGATTGCGCGGGAATCAAGCGCAGCCTCCTTCACTGTTTCTCCTCTCTCGCCTACAAGTCTTTCGCAAGTCGTCTCGCTTTAAATACTTATAAACTTTTCTTTTTCTTTTCGCTTCTTTTAGAAACCATTTGCTTCCGTTTTTACCGGGGTAGTACACGACTTAAAAACCTAACTAGATTTCGCGCTAAAAACAAGATCTATTATGCTCTTTTTGTTTACATACGTGTAGTTCGGTGTGTTTTAAACTGATTTTTTTTCAATTGCAAATCTCTTTAAACCCGCATTTCATGAAAAAAAACATCAGTTTTTATTCAGTTGTCATTATTGCTTACAGCGTATAAACAAATAAAAATAAGCATTACTGTAATTTATGTAGATTATATAGTGGATATTTTAAAAAAACATTATTTTGAGTCAAACAATTGCATGTACAAAAATACAAACACGCGGTATCAAACATGGCATTCAGAAGTGACGTGTTAACTGTGTTTATTTTTTTCGGTAACTTATTTTCTCGGAAATTACGGAACATATGCATAATCAGAAACCTGTTCCCGTGGCGCATCCCGCACGAAAACCCGTCAACGAGACAAAGATCCTGCGTGCAGTATGAGCACTCCTGAAGGACGTGAAGGAAGGTGAAGGGCCAATTACCTATAATTTTGCGTCTCGCGTAATTGGAGGAAGAGAAAGAGACGGGCGGACGGCGGTCCCCGTCTCGAGAAATCCCGGTCTGCCCCCGGTGCTTCACCCCCGTCGTTTCGATTGGCGATCTCTCGCGTCTTGGCCACAGGGAATTAATTCAATTTTGGTCCGGCTACTGAATTCCTAGAACAAAACTATGTTACACGCTCCTAAATCACGACCGCTTGTTAAAGACCTCGACTATTGGCGGCTACTGTTGTGATTAAGGACGACATTGCGCGGCTGCCAAGGCGACGTGGCACTAAATTAGCCATCGGTGGGATAGTTTCTCGCGGAGAAACGGAATATCGGATCTCAGAAGCAATTTCTTGAAGGATCTTCGGCAAATACTCTCTCATGTTCGCAATTTAAACTCGTGAATCATTTTGATATTTTGAGCATCGCGGAAAAACCAGTATTGGAAATCTATTTCATATCGTGAGATGTTATCCTGTGATATACGATGCAGTATGTCGTGAAATATGTCAACAGTTGTAAAATATATATCTTTTACCGAAATTTGATAGAGAAAACAAAATATTCGGAAACGAGCGAAAGTTTCTATTAAATTCAAATCTATTTTAACAAACATTGTCAGCGAGATGCGCGTAATAAGGATATTTAATTTAATAAAATATGTGTGTCTATTTTTTTTTCGTTTCAGCACACCTGCATATGATTTTGCGCCGAATCCCGACAAGCAATGGATACTTCAAGTTACGCAGAAGATGCAGCCGATTCACAAGCAGTTTACAGATCTCTTAATGACAAAACGACTGCAAACTCTGCAGAGTGTCGACGCTGCTGTAGAAAGAGTACGCATTATGTTTAATATACGCACTAATTTTCCACAATGCGTACATTTAAATAACGTCACTGTGTTAAATTATTTTTATGAATGCAATAGAGAAAACATTTTGACTTTTAACATATATATATGTTTTATATATATATTATTTATAATTATTAATAGATTTATCAAGAATTGAAGGACTTGGGCGAATTGGACAACACGTATATTATTTACACGTCCGATCACGGATATCATTTAGGACAATTCGGACTTATAAAAGGCAAAAGTTTTCCGTTCGAATTCGATGTGAGGGTACCATTTCTCATTAGAGGTCCCGGTATCGAACCCGGATCCGTGTAAGTCTTTTAATGTTATCTAATACTTTCAACAATCTTTTTTCTTATTATCGAAATTTCTGAAATAATACACAGAAAATTTTTCTTTATAAGAATTTTGTAATAAAAGTGTTAACTGTCGCATCTTCTGTCACATAAAATGAACATTATTAAACGTCGGATAGTCAATAAACGCGTTCTTTATTTCAAGTAGTTCAGACATTCTATAAAAGTGCGGCCGTACGGCTATAAGACGTTTACGGAGTACGGACGCGTATGGCGCTGAGTCAGTATAATGAAATGATTGTTGTCTGCGGAACTTCAAGTACCGTACGCGTTCGCCTTTTATTCGCGAAAACTCGTTTAAAAAAAGAATCATTGTCAGACGGACTGTAAGGCCAGATATTAGGTCACAATAAAACATAACGTTGCAGAGTAGACGACATAGTTTTGAACATTGATCTGGCGCCGACGTTCCTGGATATCGCCGGCGTCGAGACGCCGCCACAGATGGATGGTCGTTCCTTCAAAAAACTCTTTTTCAAGTGAGTGTAATATATTTTTTTAAAATATATCATGTCTGTTAATGCATAGATAATCGAATTTTAAACTTACGCAGTGCGTTGAAATTTCTGTTTTATAACTTCGTCTAATTGCGCGCCAAAGAACTTTCTGACTCAATTAAGCAAAGTTATTTTATTAAGACAAACTTTTTTTCAATGACTTTTTTATTACAGATTTCACTTCGTTTCACGAGTTAAAATTTCCGCTTTGTCATTATTATTATTATTAATATTAGAACAATCGCGTTACACGAGTAATCTTTATCTAAAGTAATCCTTCATCGATTAAATTTCCCGTTTACGAGTAAATCCCGTTGTGCATTGCAGTAGCAAGCACGGTAGAAGGTCGAAGTTCAAGTGGCCCGATACATTCTTGATCGAATCCTCCGGGCGTCGTGAGACCCCGGAATCTATCGCCGAATCGAAGGCGCGGGAGGCTAGGAGGCAAAATGCTACACAGATCAAGCAACCGCCGAGCTCGACGCTGGAGGAGGAGGACGATATCGTTGATCCGGATGCCGATGGCGAAGTAGAGCGTCGATTTACAGATAACGACACCGGAAGCGATCAGGATATTTCAGATGACGAAGACTTTGAAGATTCGATTATCGATGAGACAAGTGAGTTACTCGCCAACTAGAAACTCGCGAATTCTATTCTATTATAAAAAGAGTTAATTTCTCTAAAAATGTCTATGCAACAAAAATTATATACAAATACGTAAAATGCAAAACGAATTGTTTTATCAGATAAATATGATCAAGATGAATATAATCTCATTGTCAGTTTATTCGTGAATATGTAAATGAGAAGCGCTTCGAGATACAGGTTCGCCGCGCGACATAATTCCTCAGGATCACGAATAGATCCGCCGGTTTCACTCAGGAGCAGATGCTCCGCGCAAAAGCAGACTGTTGCATTATAATAAAACCTACCGTTACGCCAGATGCTGTACGTTGCGTATTACGCGTACGTTGCGTATACATACACGCGTAAGAGAAACGAGTTCTTTGCCTGGTATGCATTAGCATAAATACCCGATCCTTAGGAAAGACGCTCCTTTTCTTTTCTTATTTTCCTCTTAAGATTATCGGAAGAGCACTTTGTAAAGAGGGTGATATTTTCGGCGATAAGCGCGCTATAAAGAGAACTTGAGAACACAGCATTCCTTCGACATCTCAATCTTTCCCGAAGGATACAAGAAGTGCCTGTACTACATGCACGTTCTATTATTAAATTATGCATTTGAAATGCACGTGTTCCACAGGTTCGGATCCACATCTGGACAATAGAGTGCATTCAATGCACGCGGCCTTCGCTACGAAGCACGAGCGTCTCGCAGCGGAGTGCTCGCGACCGGAAGCGCAAGCCGATTGTCTTCCCGGACAGAAATGGCGATGCGAAAGGGACGGACATCGGTGGCGACGGCACAAGTGCAGATACGCGGCGCCTTCGCCACCACAAAAGGTGTCCAAAAAATGCGCCTGTTTCACGCCAAACGGTGTGGTTTACACAAGGCTGGAATCTAATGATTACGACGGACAATATGGCTTTACGAGAGACCGTCGACTTACGAATCCTTATATCGATCCTTACACCGATATAACGAGATATTTCAAACGAGGTGAGAGAGTTTCTTTTAGATTCAATGCCGCGGTGTATATTTTTATTATTTACTGCGTAATCAAGTAAAATAATTGTAATAACTTGACGTATAGGTAAGCGAGAAGTGTCAGACAATACCGTAACGACTGAAGAAAGCAATGGAGAGTTTGACGATGACTTTGACTTAGAAGATAAGCGCGATAGACGCGCAATTGACGAGGAAGATGATGAAGATTTCCTTCAAGAGTTGGATGAGCTGACGCGAGAGATGAAGAAGGACCGCGAGAACGTGCGATATAGGTGTGTAATCATCAATTTAACGCGGTGTTCAAGAAAGTTTTTTATTGTAAAGTACATAGATGAATATGCATTTTAGAAGCGGAAACTGGACAAGAACTGTAGATGAAACTGACAAGCAAGATAATCTTGTCGATTACCAGGACTATGGTTATTCGATGAGTGATTTCGACCTTACTTTAGATAAGATTATTAAAGGTCGATTAAATGTGGACGATGTGATAAAACGACATCGAAGAGTACGGAGAAGTGTTACGAAGAAAGATACCATAGAACACGTTACAAAAATTATGGAAAGCATAAAGGAAGAACTAGACGACTTGAAGGTAATAGTCGAAGAAGAAAACGTCAATTTCTTTCAGTTATTTTGTGTGTAGATTATTGATTAAACAATCGATCAAACAATTGTTTTAATAGCAACGTCATCCGTCTGGAAAATCAAAATCGCCAAAGTGCTTGGTTTTACCGGAAGGAGGTGTAAACTGTTCTGAAGCTATATATCAAGATCCTAACGAGTGGCGGACATCGAGACGACAGATCGAGCAGCAGATTCGAGAGATGCGAAGTCAATTGGAAACATTGAAAGTAAATTATAGTAATAATTTGTTTTTTTATGAGAGTTCGCATTACTTTTATTTCCGTACAATTATACGAAAAAAATAACTTTCTCAAACCTTGATTATTTTAAATCTTTTTGAATTATTTGAAGATCATTTCGAATATAAAAAATTGTTAACTTCTTGTCGCAAACAATATCGATGTATTTGCAGGAGATTCGTCGACACTTAATGATCAAGCGACCTCCGTTCCTTCTGGACAATGAAGAGAAGCTTGGTGATGCAGGAGAACCTCATAAAACTCATCATCATCCGCCAAAGGGTCTTGTAGGTCGTCATCATAAAAAACATGATAAAAGCACGACCAACGAGTCTATTACAAAGATCAGTACAACTCCGAGTTATGAAAAAGTTTCAGTGACAGAAGTAAAGATTGATAAATACAGCACAACTCCTAGTGAAACTTCTTTTATCGCGGAGATTGTCACTGAAACGCCGGTAACGACAATTTCGTCGACTGTTAAGCCGAAGAAACAGCCCCGTCGTCAAAAGACGAAAGAAACCTCTACGAACAGAACGGAAATCGAAGACGATAAGTCGCAGAAGCGCAGGAAAACACATCACCATCGTAATAAGAACAATACGCTGCTTACGAACAGTATACACGACGATGGTCTACACGTGAATACAACCGATGCAACATTATCCACGCGAGATTATACAACTGAAGGGCACAATTACAAAT
This sequence comes from Pseudomyrmex cubaensis, assembly GCA_014825685.1. Lineage (NCBI taxonomy): Eukaryota > Metazoa > Arthropoda > Insecta > Hymenoptera > Formicidae > Pseudomyrmex > Pseudomyrmex cubaensis. Next base: position 53,600 of record QVOA01015846.1, read on the forward strand.
TTACGACTGTTCCTATTACATTTACAGAAACAAATACCAAACAGGGAGAAATTGCTGACGTATCTAGAATTAACGTCTTCAACGAAGATCCTACTACAGAATCGGTCACAGAACTGGAAACGACTGTGACGATAACTTCAACGCGCACAACGGAAGTGCCAAAAAGCAGTATGACAATCACTAAAGTTACAAGTCCCGATCGATCACGAAATACATTCACCGCGATACCGACGACCACGTCGCCAGCAAAAAGATACCCGAAAACGCAAAAGAACAGAACGTCGGGAATTCTCGGACCAGCGAGAATCGATGTCACTATTCTCGAAACTCCCGAGAGGAAACACAAACCAGGTAATGCAGTACAGAACAATAATATTCATGATTCCGATTGATCATCAAACGATATATCGTTCTATGATTTTATTTTTTAACGCAGCTATAACCGCGAGTAACAACAACAGTCGCCTGTCGCCGAACAGTCCAGTGGAAGCGCGACATAAATGTTATTGCGAGGACGCGAAGAAAGACGAGAAGGAGATCGCCAGAGAGGAGAGACGGAGATTGAAAGAGGAACGTTTAAGAAAGAAGGAACGGAAACTGAAGAAGAAAGCCAAGCTGGAAAAGGAGTGTCTGACGGAGAAAATGAATTGCTTCGAGCACGACAACGATCACTGGCGTACCGCCCCTATGTGGAATGCGGGACCATTTTGCTTTTGCATGAATGCTAATAATAACACGTATTCGTGCGTGCGTACAATTAACGCGACGCACAATTTCCTTTACTGCGAGTTCACTACAGGATTAGTAACTTATTATAATTTGAGACTTGGTGAGTATATGCGAACAAAATCTCAAGGAATTAAGAAATCTCGATAGATATAAAGTGATAACATTTTCGCCAGATCCATTTGAACAATGGAATCGAGTGTCACTTTTGACGGCCAGTGAAAGATCTTACTTGCACGATCAATTGGAGCACTTGAAGGGATGTAAAGGTACATGGGATTGTACAGTGGGTAACGCTAGAGAGGCAATGCCGCAATTTCAACAACATCAGCGATACGCTCCGAAAAGAAAGTATAGTGAGGCATTTGGTAAGTCTCGGAAAAAGATACGTAGATATTTACAACATATGTTTGATATTGAGAACAGGAATTATTTTAGCAGATGAAATGTTTCTACCTTCAGCATTACAAATTATACGCGAAAGCGAACTTGGCAGTTCACCCAAAAGACGGAAAAAGTTACAAAAGTAAGTATATCGAGTTTTCTAAATGTTTAAAACTGAATAAGACTTAATGTAAAGTTTAATGTAATGGTCGTTGATATAATTTTTTACACAGTTGGAATAGGCGCAACAGAAGCTGGCAAAGTATCTGGCGACATCATCAAGATTCAACAAATTCCCGTCGCCATAGTCACAGACATCAATACTGATTAATATCTTTTTTTTTGTATACGCCTTAATTAATCGCGTGACGAATTGCCTTAGGTATACATTGATTTTGCAATGCATTTAGTAGCCTAATTTATTTAGGAAAAAAAATTGAAACAAAGAAACCGTGGTGATATTTTTTTTAAACTTGTATATCTTGATACGTTAAATTCTTCCACATTGTGTGCATGTTTTGTTTTTCAATATAAATAATTATGATCGAATCTAATTATAGAAATTTATGTGCACTATGTGGAATATTCTTGAATTTAGATGTACGCGCGATAAGTTTTATACAATTGGAACGATCAACGATTTATAACGACGTAGCTAGATTTTATTATATTAAGTATTTTTTATAATTTATTTAAAAAATAACTATACGTGTATATTGTGCACACAAATGTTTGTCAAATCAAATTGAGAGATTTTCTAGATATGCGTTATAGTAAGTAATCGCGTTTTTTTCGTTCTTTAATTAAACGCTAACAACTTTTATTGTAAACGTAGTAACGTAAATGTATACATACGTTTTATAACATATATACACGTTTCCTTGAGTTTTTTGTTACTACAATACGTGACGTTAAAATCAGCTGTGTCTGTTATGTAATAGAAGACTGTACACGCACAACGAAAAAAAATAACAACATGATCTTCCCTTGCCAGTTGCTAAAATCTTGTAATGTATTATTTGCGTAACAATCACAAAGAAACGTCTATCAAATGCTGCCATTTTATTTAGCTCTCTTATCTCTTATCTCTTCTATTTGGAATACGACAAGAAATACACCGACGTTCTTATTGATACGCACTGCCAAAAAGTTTATAAAAATTTCTATTCATTTTATATCTTGATATATATTTCTTTTAGAACAAAAGTGATTTACACTTTAGTTAAAAATTTGTAATGTGTCGTAAAGAACTGTAAATATTCTTATAAATTAAAAATTTTTGAGGAACTTTTACCTGTTGCGAGCTTACGATGAATCTTATATTAGCGTCAGCAATTTAAAATTACTTTAACAAATGCACAGCTATTTTAGCAGCAAGATAATTATCAATAGTGTACAAGAATTATGTCAAGGAAAGTAGAATGCTTTCACTAATGTAAGAAAATCCGAACACTTTATCTATTTACGTCTTTATAAAAAAAGTAAGGTTGTTTAATTAATATCAGAGCTCTTTCTATGTGCAACAGTTTCATGAATATTTAAGTGATTTAAAGTGCACAATGTAAGACATGTTACAATTCACATTTTTACAAAGTAATATTCTCTGAAGAGGATTCTCATTCAGCATTCTATCTTTCCTCTATTATTATATATTAAACTACTATTCACATATTTTCATTGAAAAATGTAACAGAAGAAAACAACAGTGTATTTAAACCATTTAGAATTTAGAAGAAAAATGTTTTGTCTTCATATATGTGGAGTACATGAGATATATTATTTCTCTTTCTCTCTCTCTCTCTCTCTGAATGTAGACAATATTAAAGTAAAAATATTATTTAATTAACAGATAAACACGAATGTAACGTATAGCCAACGAGAAGTAGGTAAATAATTTATTTCTGTAATTGAAAATTGTAGAATAATTACGAAAGAGATAATTTGACAAATATTTTATCGAATTTTTTTATGTATTAAATTCAATAATAAAATGTTACTTTTCCGAGAAGAGACTATATAGAAGAGACTTTGTTTAATTAAATCAATAAATATATTAGCTTCTCATGTTATTAAATGAATACTTGATCAATTTAAAACTCAAGAGGCTCATTTAGTTCATCATAAGTTTCAAATATGTTGGTAACATCAATATACTCCTTGCTTGAATTATTTTTGTCTTGCAATTTGCATTTCTCATTACTAGTTGACAATTCCTTTGTCTTACAAGTAACATCTTTTTTTTCACAAGAATCATTTGTTGTATTAATACATGATTTTTCATTTAGCATTGTATCTTCATCATTTTCATTCAGTTCACTGTATGTTTCAAAAATATTAGTAACAGTATTGTGGTTCATGTTAGACATACTGTTATCTTTAAAATTGCAGTTACTAATATTAAAATTATAATTTGAATACATGTCACTTGTTTTTTTGACTTCATCATTTTCTGATTCACAACTAGAATCATTTACAATATCTTCAAAATTATTCAAACACGAAGCATTATTGCTCTCATTAGATAGAGATTTTTCTTTTGACATTATATCTTCAGCATCATTAATGTTCTCACAAATTGAATTCTCTGCATCAGATAAGCTTTCTCTTTCTGACAAGTCTAAATATTTTTCCCACTTGTTTTCAACAACTGTGATCTTACCTGACACTTCAGGAATGCTTGTGTGTGTATCACTATTGCTGCCAAAATCATTTTGATTAGAAGTTGTAGAAAATAATGAAAAATTTGCTTTTGTTGCATTCAGTTTCTGGACATAAAGACGACATTGTTGGCCAGATCCTTGAAAATATATCTGAAAATTAATATTACTCATTTTAATTACAAAAATAATAATATATTATAAATTATCAATATGCTGGTTCTTTATATTTTATACCACCGTACCTGTTGTATAGATTGTTTCGCATTGCACACCTTGCACTGCCATTTGCGCGCTTTTTTGACTATGTGTACCTAAAAAAAACAATACAGAGAAAAAATATTTATACTGCAAAGATTCTACCATGTCAGCAATGCACATTTCGAACTTACTTGAAACATTTTACAAGAATAACAACACAAAACATTTAATTCTTGCGGCATTGTTGAAGCGATCTGTCAAAATTTGAAAATTGACAAAAATTGCACAGTACTTTGACTATATAACCATGAACTACTAGTGCTGTATTTCTATGCTGTAATAACGATTAACAGCGCCTTCGTCGCCTAAGTAGCAGAACAAAACTGCGTTCCGATATTCAATGCCAGTACTAAAAATTGACTAATCGCGTTGATCGAATCAGCCAATTGACCAACGTGATTGGTCATTTCTACGAGATCTATGCCTTGCGTATTCTACGTACGCAGGTTCTCGCTTGTGTGCATGTACTACCTTGATACTCCGTTGCTCTCCGGCTCGATCTTGCATCACTGCATCTACGTTTATTCAAAAGTATCGGAACGACGCAACTGACTGAATATTGCTGGCGGTTTCTTCACGTTTTTATTTCAAAAGTAGATATATAGATATTTTAGATATAATTAATTTTTTATATATTTTATACATTTGTTTTATTAAATACTATTTCAGAAAAAAATATATATAGGACACTGTTTTACATAATTTACTTTAATTCTATTACGCAATTCGGTAGAGCTTCTGCGAGTTCATTCCTAAGTGAATTTTTATTTTCCAAGTATGGTAGATCAATTAGTTTTAAAGTCTTCAAGTTTCTGCAAAACAAAAAATATTTTTGTCACATTTGATTTTGAAATAGTTGACTTAATATAGAGAGTATAAGATGAATCAATGTTTGATATGAAAAACGTACTTCAGGATTTTCAAACTACGCACTCCTTGATCAGTTATAGGTTTACAATCTCTGATTTCAAGAGTAATCAAAGTATCCTTCAAAACCGATAGTAGTGGCAGGGCAGTATTGTATAAATATTTACAACGTACAAGCTTTATCTCGTCAATATATCTACAACCAGCTGAAAATTGTTGTGAGCGATACAGTATCATAACAAAAATGTGTATGATTATGACACAATGTAGATCAGTTATATACAAACCAAAATGTGGAAATCCTACATGACTTATTCCAGAATCAGTAGCATCTACAGCTTGAATATAATATCGAGTGTCTTCCTTTAGTAAATTATTGTAATCTTTCAGATGTTCAGTAAAGCCTTTCCATCTAACACTGGCACCATTTCTCAAAAGCCATTCGGCACATGCACGGTCTGGACCAACTGCCTGAATTCTGTCTCTGTCAACTCTTAAAATAAATATTGTCTTAAAACTTTACATTTTATAGAAAGTAGTGTTATAAATACATTGGCAGTGATTAATTTCTAATCTCTCTAGAAATACCTATTGAATATTACGGTTAACCAATAAAAAAACCCTCTATTAGGTATTTTTCTGTAATAATTTGTGGTAGATAGTAATCCATTTAATATCTACAACATTCACAACATAATGCACAGAAGAAATATATGTCTGTATTTGTATATCATCAAATTATAAAAATAATGTTACATACGATAAAAAGACATGTATTCGCATATAAATTTTCTTATAAATACTACAACACTTAAAATATAAGATATATATATACATATATATACCGTCATTATTTTTCTAGTAGGGTTCAATTACACAGTAACAAAATCATACACTCTCTACAAAAAACTTTGACATTCTTGAAAACAGCTGAGAGTAATCAAAATACGTATGTAAATACATTCACATAAAACTAAGAAAAAACCTAAGAGTGGCTACTCAACCACATATTGTAGAATCTTTTAGGTTTCGTGTGTAGAGCGCTAACTACATCCACTTTACAGTATCTTTAGTTCAGTATCTTAGTAAAGCACTATTCAGATGCTAATTTTTTTAAACTTTCACCTGAAAATCGATAAGTGTGCCACTTTTCTTCCAATGTTATATCACTAGCATCAAGTTTTTTGTAAAAGTCTTGAGCTGAGTTCCAATTGAGAACCATGAAATCCAATCTAAAGCAATTGTTCTCAACTGCATCCTGCAAAAAATTTATTGTTAGAGAGAGAATGAAAGATCTTTTATATAATTTTAATTGAAAAGTATGTATACTTTTGCATTAGCTTTCAGAAGCCTCCGGCCAACTTGTTTCCTTCGAAACTCTGGTTTCACATAGAGATCATCCATAAACATGGCCTTCCCACGCCATGTTGAATAAGTATAAAAAGTAACAGTATAACCAATGATTTCATCTTTATATGTTGCCACATTACAAAGAAATAATGGTCGCTCACCAAAACCATCTCTTTCTAAAGCTGAGCATTTTTTCTTTTTTTATATACTATTATAATTTATGTTGTAATATATAAAATCATAAATCTTACTCTCATAATTAATTGATGGTCCATCAGGCATCTCCTCATAGTTTGCTAATTCCTAGAAAATATATGTTTTATTTGTCAATATATTTAAAGAATTCTTCCATAATGTTTAAAAGAAAACAATAATAAAATCGTGCATATGGTTAGATTGTTGTTAATCTCAGCGTAAACAACTTTGTCAGTGACTGTTACATGCAGTCACAAATTAAAAGAATTAACAAAACTTACTTGTATAAGTGTTCTGATGGCTTTGCAATCTTCGCGTCTAGCTTTTCGTATGATTATTTCATCCATTGTTTACTAACTCTAATTTCAAATATTTTAATTAAGAATATTATATTTATATAAAATATAGAGTGAATTATCTCTAAGGAGATAAGTAGAGACAATCGTGACAAAGATCTGACTGAATGTTATCAAGTCAGTAATACAAGACGATCACGTGGTTTACTGAGAGCATAGTGAGTAATAGGAAACAATCTATAATTTAAAATCTTATAAATCTTAATTAGATGCTACGTAAGTTTATAAACTGCTACATAAGTTTATATCTGTGTTTGTCACGCGTTTGTCTTTTTGTCAAAAATACTCGTCGTAATATGCATACAAATTTTGTTATCGATAATTGGTCAAGTCAATATCTTCGAGTAATGTATTTCGGAATTTATCAAATTGATTAGAAGCATCGACAACCAGAGGGCACTCGATAGCTGCATTTCTGTATTATTCATGGCCGTCGATCTTGCGTTTGTATATGCCGGCTGTTTAAAGTATCAAAACAAACTCCGATTTGTTGCTCTCTCTTTTGTATTACAGCTATTTTCTTTCTAGTATTAAATAATCAATTTGCATCGCACGCCTGAACAACCAAAGCGACATGAGCCGTAGGAAAAGAGCAAAGGTGCGTACGCTATATTATAATACAATTTTCATTTGTGAAACAACGATTTCGAGATTTGTGGTTACTTACGTTTGGAGCAATACCACTGTGACGCTATTTTTTTATGTTTTCTTTTTTATACGAATAAATGAGATAAGTCAGTTCTTTCTGAAGTAATTTGTACTTGTGTGTGAAAACTTTAAATGACAAAATAAAGCTCTATTAGTTTTACTTATGATGTAACATTTTTCATAATACAGAGTTTACTCTTTCTTTTTTCCTCACATTTTATACAAAATTTCCATAGGAACTTTTTTATAATCAAGTAATACTTAATAATATTAAAAAAAATGTGTGTTTAATTATAGGTAGAGTACAGAGAAATGGAGGAAAAATATAATCAGTTAGATGAAGAAAACGTTTTGGATACATCAGAAAAATCCAAGCCTAGTCTTGTAACGCCAGAAAAGAAACCTTCTGTAGATGTAAAAAAAGAATCTGAATCTACAGTATCTGCTTCAGCTTCAAAAGCTGAGATAAAAGAAGAAGAAGATCAAGATAGCGATCATGAGGATCCACATGGTATGTCAACTACTGTTCATGTTCTTCCAATTATTTATCTAAATTTGTTATCATATTAACAGAATCATTAATTGTGTCTATATATTTAGTGAAGGAATTATTAAATGGTTTGGAAGGTGCAGCTTTTCAAAGTCGTCTTCCATTTGACAAAATGACATCTACTGAAGCAGCATGTTTTCCTGATGTCTCTGAAGGACCACCGCAAACACAGAAAGTATTCTTGCACATTAGGAATAGACTTGTGAGTGTTGAGATTGCAAGCTAAGCGGTTGCATTTTGTTGTTTCTCTGTTTTTTTTACTTTAATATAATTATAATTTTACAGTTACAAATTTGGTTAGAAAATCCAAAGCAACAGTTAATCATCGAAAATGCATTGCCACTAATTGAGCCACCTTATAACAGTGATCCAGTACTCACTCGTAGAATTCATGCCTTTTTAGAGCGACATGGTTTTATAAATTTTGGTGTTTTTAAACGTCTTAAGGTAATTCAATGAATAATATCATAGTTCAATCAGTATTGAAAAATTATTATGTGTTGGCAATGTTTGTTAGTAAAGAAATGCATGTGATCTATGTTTATTGTTGCAGCCTATTCCCACAAAAAAGTTAGGCAAGGTTATTGTAGTAGGAGCTGGTATTGCTGGGCTAGCAGCAGCTCAACAAATGCAACAATTTGGTTTAGAAGTAGTAGTATTGGAAGCTAGGGTAAGTTTTTTATATAATATCTAATTTTATTCTCCACAATTAAACTGTTATTGTTAATTTGCACATGTGTAGGATCGTGTTGGCGGAAGAATTGCCACATTTCGTAAATCAAATTATATAGCAGATTTAGGAGCTATGGTAGTAACAGGTTTAGGTGGAAATCCTGTAACTACTCTTAGTAAGCAAATTAATATGGAACTTCACAAAATACGTCAAAAGTGTCCATTGTATGAAAGTGATGGTCAGACGGTACGTTAATGATTGTAAATAATAATTATATTGAAATAATAAAATATCAATATCTATACGTTTAATGTTTTATAAATAAACAATTTTATAGGTTCCAAAAGATAAAGATGAAATGGTTGAACGAGAGTTTAATAGATTACTAGAAGCTACCTCTTATCTTTCACATCAATTGGATTTTAATTATATAAATAGTAGTGGACAAGGTGGTAAAGATACACGACCAGTGTCTTTGGGACAAGCATTAGAATGGGTAATACGTTTGCAAGAGCAAGGTGTGAAACAACGTCAAATTGCGCATCTGCGTTCTGTGATCTCCTTACAAACACGATTAGTTACCAATCAACATAGAGTACGTATAAGACACAAATTATTTTAATATTAAATGTTTTTATTGTAATATAAATACATATGTACATATATCAATTTTTCTGCATATAGATGATCTCTATTAAGGATCGTTTAACTGAATTAAACAAACAGTATAAGGAAGTGACTGAAAACAAATCACAGAGTCGAGATATAACGCAGGAATTCGTTCTTCGATCTAAGCTACGCGATCTCCATAATGCTTGCAAGGTAATATATCTTAATGAAAAACGCATTTTTGTGATGAAATTATAAATATAATACAATAATTTATTTTTTTGTATTTTAGGAATGGGATCAATTAGCAGATCAGCAGAAAGAGATTGAAGCTAAATTGCAAGAATTAGAAGCAGCACCACCTAGGTATGCTCATAAATATGTTCAACATATTGCTTAAACAAGGATTAACGTTCTTAAATATATATGTAGAAAGTATTTCGCAGTAAAGAAAAATATCTTTTATTGATTGCAGTGACGTGTATTTATCGTCTAAAGATCGGCAGATATTGGATTGGCATTTCGCAAACTTGGAGTTTGCCAATGCTACACCCTTGTCTAACTTAAGTTTGAAGCACTGGGACCAAGACGATGATTTTGAATTTACTGGAAGTCATCTGACCGGTGAGTCTGTTTATTGTTCATATATAAATCAAGCGCTTTCAACTCAGCGCTGCTTGGTAATTTGCGAAACACAACGATATGTTTTGCATACAAATATATATAAATATGCATGCAAAAATATGTATAAAGTGTTATTGTGTCATACGATAATTACGATATTTAACAACAAGAGGCAAATTATAAACAGTTTGAGGAAATTATATATTGTAATATGTATAAATTTACAAAATTTAATTTGCGCGGTATTTGCTAAAGCGTTCATGTATCAGTTCTCCGATATTCTTTGAAAATTGCTGAAGCTAAAGGAAGATAGTGCAGATAATGAGTGAATTATTTGCGAGTTGCATCCTCTTTATAGGCGTTTGGTACTCTCTGCTCGCATCTCTCCCTATAGTTGACTTTATCAACCTTATTGAAAGCCTTATTGAAAGATAGAGAGAGAGAGAGAGAGAGGACATGAGATTCCTTATAGATAGTCTCCGTATCCCCCGACCGATCGAGTACCAAAGTTCTCATTATGTGAAATTATACTACGATCATAGCCCGTAAACTCTTACGAGCTTACTAAAGCGGCAACAGGAAAGCCATACCATAAAAAATATTTTACGATCGATAAACCAACATTTTTACTTGATATTCGCAAATAAATCGTTCGCCAAGTATTCGATTCTGAATGATATGTTTATTAAGACGTGCATATAAATGTAATTATACGTATATGTTATTTTTACCACGATGTCGCAAAACCTTGTGATATCGATCATATTTTACTTTATTCCGTGTCGTAATTTATGTACATAAAACGTGCAATAATTAAAATTCAGATAAATTCGGTTAAATTTGAATAAAAATTTTTACACGTGCGTTTTTTAAATATAGAATAATTTAGATTTATCAATTGAAGGAATTACATCTGAATAAGAACTATACATCTGAGAATATTTATTTCTTCAGAGTTTTTTTTAGCTATTTTTGCTATTTTACATATATTCTTACTTTTTCAAATATATGCTAATGTTATCACGCTTAGTAGCATTTACCAACTCTATTCGAGCACGAATACCAAAGACATTAACGTAATGTTTACGGTGGAAATCCGACTATCTGCTCAATAATCCTTGCGGTGCTCGATACGCAATCGAAACCTAACCGATATCACCGCCGGTGTAATACGGCTTAACTGCCGCGTGTACCACCGCACTGGCGAAACTCAAATCGATTGAGCGACTGGATACTGTCTCGAGTACTGGGCCGAAGTCGTTTCATCGGCGCGAGAAGTGGGTCCGCGTTCGAGTCTCGAATCTCTCGAGCGCGCGGAATCCCGCCATAAGCGGATGCGCGATTCGGATCTGAAACGAGAGACGCGTACGGGAGATGCTGTCTCCCGTTTCGACTGTGTGAGAAACAGGAGCGTCCATTCGAAATTGAAGGGGTTGCCTCCGATGGGAGGGACGGACGGGGGCACGGTCCCATGAGTGACGTGCATCGATGATCGTGACGGTCTCGCTGCAGCAGGCGGACTCCGTCGTCTCGTCGTCCCTCGCGATTAATGAGATGTAAACAATTTAACGCTGAATTAAGCACAACAATAGGCCGTCTTTCTCACTCGCTCACTCTCTCTCTCTTTCTTTTTTCTTTTTTCTTCGCCGAAGGGCTGCTTCGGCAGGGCTTCGAGCGAGCATCGACTCACCCGATATAATCGGAACGCTCGAGGTGGACCGTCCGCGGCGCGCTCTTTACGGACCATCAGTTCCTTCTCGGTTTCAAACGAGGCCCACCGATGGGCCGGCCGCGATTTTATCGGGAAACGCACTCCGAAAGTAAAACAATATATACTTTATAACATTTACGAAACTGTCCCTCCGCGCTTCGTCTCTTCTACGGTCAACTCTTTTTGATTCGGCCATTGAGATCTATCATTTAATACCTTATCTAGGTACGAGCAACCGCTCCTTTACTCTTGTATATTAAAACATTCGTAAAACGTTTCTTTCGCGTATGAAAGATCAGTGGATACCGTTAACTGATAAAGAAATAAATTACGGTTTTAAAATAATGATAAAATATTCAAGCGTAACTTGTTATTATGTGATGCACAAGTTACATCAATGCTTGTCAACTCCGATATCTCGCGCGAATTATTATTACAAATACCAAAAATGTCGAATTAGCATCACTTGCGCAATTCAAAGAAAGAAATGTTCTTACAAACAAGTGTACAATACGTAACGTACATTGATAAATGCTCGCGTGCACGTACATAAGCATGTTAAGTTTCTTTTCTTACATCACATCACATTCTTTTGACGTGGCCGCGCGTACATCGCGGAAGTACTCAGCAACAGTTTTATGCATTTTGGGTCAAATATATTCTCTCTCGCGCGGTGTGAAGTTAAGGAGGAACAAAAAGTGCGTAACGTAGTTTCGCGCGTGTGCTCGGGGAAAAACACAGCGACGTGATCGCGAGTTTCCATTTTACTTCGACTTGTACCTTCTTCCTCAGTCCATGCACGTTCACGCTCTGAGACTGAACACTGCGAAACGTGCCGTTGCGCCCTTTCTTCCCGCATTTTATGCGGTTATTGATCCGACCTATGCAGTCGAAGCTATTCCCGGGGAATATTCGGTGCCGAAATTTATGGATGTATCTCGAAGACGCGACCATCACGGTCACCTCGACCTCCGCCGCGTCGGCTCTTCGATCAGCCATATAACGCGAGAGAGAGTTACCGAGCTTTGTTTGCAGGCGACAAGATCGGCCGGTCACGTTGGTGTTCTCGACGACGTCAATTTTTCGTCGGCCAAAGAAAACGCAGGCAGTTCGACTTATAACAACGCACGCACACAGGGTGTTTGCGGAATTTGTGCGAAAAATGTTCAAGTCTAGAAATTTTAGAAATAATTTCTTTGCAAGAAAAATTTCGTCAGGTTCTTTCTGCAACTTCGAAATTCTTGACTCGCAGTATTTCTATAATTAAACCTGAAATAAAAATTCCGTGAGAACAGCTCGTTAAAAATTGACATTTTTAACATCTTTCGCGCGCGAGAGAAGATTGTTTCATATTTTTACTGCATATCCTCCCGTAACTCGATCAACATTTTCGCTTTAGGAAAATGACCGGCAATTTTCTCTCGAAAGCGATAATCTTGTGAATATCAGAATCGCGGTTTTCACGAAACACCCTGTAGAGCTGTTCACCACGAAGCAAGCGTGTACGCAGAAGAAAGCGGAGGGGTGGACGGGGGACCATTTACGACGTATCGAAGACTTCTATACGCCGTTCGTTGACTCCGATCGTCGCATTCCACACCGTTCGTGTGTCGCTACCAAAATTATATTGTCGTAAAGCTGACTTCACGCGTATCCCCTTTCTCTCCCCCGTTCCCGCGTCTTTCTCCTTCGTCGGTGTTGTTACGGAGAGGTTACCGCGTGTGGGGACCCAGGATGTCCTTCGCAGGATCTTCGCGAAACTGTCCGCGTCCCGCTTGCCTCCTCTTCCTCTTCTTCCACGTCTTTCTTCTCGCATCTCGAGAACGGAGCGCGTAATGCGTGCCGTTGCTCGCAATATACCGTACGTGTCGTTAACGCGCGCATATTTTTAAATTAATCGGGATCGGGACACGATAAAGGAGATTATTTAGCCGTAATACGGCAATGACGCTGCCTCGAGGCGCGAACCGGGACCTGCTGTGGGGATTCCGAAATTCTCCCGGAGCGCGATCGCGCTAATTGACGCGGGGATAACCCAACGTGCTTTTATCGGAACTCGAAGCAATTTTTTGACGCGTCGCGATAAGGCGAAGATAATGGAAAACGAGAGCGGGAAAGAAAGTGAGAAAGTAAAATAAGAGAAGAGATAACAGGAATAAGGGAGGGAGGAAATTTATTGTAATAAGAAACAACGTGATAGTAGCTGCAAAATTTGCTCTTTAGTTCATAGAATTTAATTTATTTGCACGATAATGCGATATCTACGAGAGAGAGAGAGAAATGCATCCTCGTTATCAACCGTATGGCGCGCTAATCTACAACATTTATAACAATAGCTCGTATAATTGAGTAACTTTCGACATATTGCCGCGCGCTTGTTATTGTTCCCGCTGGCTTTTGTATTTCGCGGATATAGCTGGTGTTTACCGACTGCACGGACGATTTAGCGCCAAATAAGTGACTCTCAATTAGACGCGGTACAATTGAGCTCGTTGCAATTAGGCACAATTCTTTTTGACTGAAAATTTCGCGGTGTATACTATTAGACACGGTTTTGTTGGATTAAAAAATTATGACTCCGCAAAACCGTAAAACAGAATAGAAATTTATTTAAGAGAAACCATTAAACAAAAATTGTCGCATCGTTTATTTGGACGGCGAAATTATATCGCGTTTAAGAAAACTCGCCCCGTGTCAAACGCGTAGATGAGACCGCGGCTTGTGGTTTACCGGAAGTGTGGAGCGCGTTTCAGCGATCGAACGAGTAGGTAAAATCGCTCTTGTCTGGGCGGGCACCGGCCGTTGCCGGATACTCATCTTGCGTGATGATTCGAGATTATGTCGTTGTTCTTCCTTTTTCAACGTCAATACCGCGCTTTCGTTCGTTCTTCCACGCCGCGGCAAGCGGCAGCAACAGCAGCCGAGTGCTGGCGTTGCACAGGCGGTCTTTGTTGAGCGCAGCTCGAAGTATGACAATGCACCGCCATCGGTTACGTCAAAATTTCTTTCCCAAGTCTCCTTCGTGATAGGACTATTGTGCAGGAAGGTTGATATTAACCGGGCAGACCGTGCCGCTCTCTCTCTCTCTTTCTCAAGACTCTCATTATGTATGCGCTATCGAAATTGCATCGTTACGATCTTGAATATGCATTCTCCCCTTCTCTTCCAAAATATTCATCCTCCGGTTACCGCGAATATTTTTCTTTGTTTTGCGAATGAGTACACTTTGAAGTAGTAGCGCGCTGCAACGCTAAAATCTCGAACATGAACTTCTTGACATTCCAAGCGGATCGGATTTGTTCGACATCGGCGAAAATCTTAACTATTCGATAGACGAAATGCGACTCGACTGCGCGCATGGTGCACACACATTTAATTCGCAATATTGTTCGCATTACGCAAAGTTTTCTTTAATCGGTTTTCTTTGTTCTCGACGATATATTGAAAAGAAATAAAGCAGTTGTTGTTCGACAAAATTCTTCTCAAATCAGACTGTGTTAAATAAAAATTAAAATTGTGTACTAAAATTGTATATAATCAGATCGAAATCTAACATTAATTGGTCTAAATTTGTGTGAGAAGAACGCATCGAATATAAAACACATATTCGATGTTGTTGATTCTCTTCGACAAATGAACAAGACTGAAGAGCTTGCTAATTACGAGAGTAAGAGAAGAGCAAATTTTATCTTAACCCGCCAATTGAAATATTTGCCTTCGTTAGCGTTTAAGTACGGGAACCGCATTTCATCCCAGAGTATCATAACGATCGCAAAGCCCGGGCCTCATTGCTGACGAGGAGAAGGTGGGCATTACAAAACGGCGCCCGACGAAGGAAATCGTTTCGGACAGGCGGGGAGCCGCGTATCCGTCGAAAAGGCGAGTTGCACCGATACCGAAAGATTTCTTTCTTTTTTTTTTCTTTCTCCGTGTACGCACATCACACGGGGCACGTTGAAAGGCTGCATAATCGTTGTATGGCGTGTGGCCGAGCATTAACATATAATGGTCACCGTCATTCTTCTCTCCGTCACGTAGGGCCACGTTTAATCATTCCCGGTCATCCCGTCACGTAATCCCCTTTTCGAGCGATTGTCGAGAAAGATTGCGGAGCATTAATTTGAAAAATGCATCATCGTTGGCGGGGGCAGTGTATAAGCTTTATTATCCGAAAACACGAAGCCGGCCCATCATTCGGCGATTACGCCGCTACCGACCGATAGATCTGTAAGGTAGATATGCTCAATGGCCGGACTCTATGGCAATGTTTGCCTTCTAATTAATTTTTCCCATATAAACACATACTTTTCTGTTGAAATTAAATTTAACTTCTAAAGTTTCCAAGTTTATGTACTGTGTGTGTATGTGTCTCTTGAAATATTTCATTATTTTGTAAACTACGTCTAAAAATATTTTTTACTATTTTGATTAGACTTTTATATTTGAATAATCATTATATTATATTTACTGGTTTTTACTATGTACCGCGTTTAGGTCGTACTGATTTTACTATGGTTTAGATTTTACTGGGTTTTACTATGTATCGCCAAAAAACACAATAATTTTTCGAGTTTCTGACACTTTATATTTTTAAGTAACTTATATATTTAAATTTAACAAGCAAATCGAACAAATCTGTTGCTAATCTACGATGCACACTTTATTGCCAATTTTCGAGTTACACGCGATAGTGCGCGGCTTCCGCCGACTTCAGACGAAACATCCCGCCTGCCCGATCGTATTTCTGCCGCTTGAAGTTACCAGGTCAACGTTGCGCACGAGCTGAAACAGCTGCATCGACGAGAAACTCCTAATTCGCATCGACCTAACCGATACGCGTATACGCGAGTTCTAGAATGTTAAATTGTCTTTATCGTTAAACTCCCTCGAGAATGTTAGCTGATTGGCGCGGTAAATCGGCTCGTTGCGAGCTAGCACCGACAATCACAGTGTTCCTTATCTCGTCTACGTTTTATCATTGGAAGAGTTTATATCGCGTAACATTCGTCAAGTTTTATTTAATTTTCAACAAATAAAAAAATGTCTTATGTTTCAATAAAATAAACAAAGACAAGTTTTTAATCTAAATTCTTTTGCCAAGCAAGCCTTTCATCTGACAGCTGTTATTGCGTCAGATCTCGTCGCCGGTATATATGTATCGGATAATCGATCGTTCCGCTAATAATAGTGATAGCAGGGAAACGGCACAAAACTCAGCTAATAATAATCCGTAGAGTCTACGCGACGCCAATTTGAATAACGATCGAGAATTAGAGACGTGACGGGCCGCGATACATTCAACCGGGTCCGCAATCAAGGGTTAACAAGCGCGCGCGCATGCGTTTGTATGAAAATCGAATTCGAGATGAATAATTTACACGTAACCCGGGATATCGCACGCGTACATCGCGCCTGCAAGATCTCGCGCATAAATATTCCCCGCTGGCGTGTTCGCGCGAGCGCGCAAGGTACAACCGATGACAGATTGGCGAGGCGGACTGTACAAAGCGCGCCGGGAAATAATTCGTCGTCTCGTCCCGACAACTTCATGAGCCTTAAGTTACTTTCCGCGACGTTATAGTACATCTATCCGGGACTTAACGCCCTTGCGTCAAGGAAATCTCTCTCGGTGCGGCAAAACCCCTGCCTCGTAGGAAACGACGACGGCGCGTTGTACAACACTCGCTCGGAACGCGCGCGTGTTCTTGCATAGCTCTGTTATCTCCGCGAGCGCATCCGCTCCTCTCTTTCTCTCTTCTCGCGCGCGCCTTAACGAATAGACGAGTTTGCGTAAAAACCGATTTCACACCCCGCGTGCGTGTCCCTGAATGAACGTCGCGCGCTTACATGAAAACTTAATCTAACCGTGTAAAACGAATGGATCTCTCGCGTCTCGACGAAAACGGCGACCGTGACGTTATAAAAAATCGCGCGTGTAACGTGCGACTCGCGGCACATTTGTCACCTTTCTCCGTTACGGTATTCGCAATTTATCACCTCACTTATATCTTTTACATCGTTAAGATGTAACGACGCTGAAACGCGGCAATAAATCTAGCGATCCTTATTAAGATTGGGCCGTTTTCTATTATTACTATTTACATTGTTCGCACGAGCGTGAAATTTTCGCAACACGATCGGTATTGCGCCAATAACTCATTAACATATAATTATTTTCTCATAAATCTCAAGTATACCCCCGGTATCTTTCGTTTTTCCTCGAAGATAAACGTTCAAAGACGACGTGCAATTTTGAAAAATCTATTGTCGAGAGAGTTCGATACTATCGAAGCCAAAATAGCCGAGCGGAAAGGAAGAACTTGCACGACGCTTACCTACCGACACAAGCGTTCATCATCTTAGTCCCACTACTTCAACTAGATCGCTCTATCGAGCATCGAAGATAATTCCCTTAAGATCCGCGCACGGCATTTTTCCCCGTTTCTCATCAAACGTTTATCTCAACGTTCGCCCGGCGGCTTGAATATTTGTATTCGCGGACGTATGGTTTTGCATCCCAAATCAACAATTAGCCGGCTTAGGAATGCTTTACGATATCATCCAGTCCCGCCGCGGTCTCCGGAGACCCCCGCCTATCCAATCGCCGGTCCTGCATCGTGATACATTGCCTCATAGACGACGTAATTACAATCCAACTAGAAGCTTGAATATTTCACGCTGGGACGGACGTTACCGTGTGTTGTTCGCATCTCAAATCCGCAAGTGAGCGATTAACGATAACACCGAACCGGTATTTCTTCGATTCCCGACGCGTCACTTCGCATTTGGTCTGTCGATGCCGCGCGCTCGCGTAACGAACTGGAAACATTAATATAATATCGACGCGCCCAGATATAGATACATCTAGAACGGCAATAAAAATTGATCGGCATCGACGGAATGCGCGCTAATTTCAATATCGTATACTATTCCACTACCACCGCCGCGGTGGTGATCAATCGTCCTGCCGCAATTAGTCATTCGTCGCATTTTCAGCGATATATAGAGCAAACGAGGCGGGGAGTTTGGTATGCAAATAAAGCTGAAATGAAGAATAGCGTACTGTCACGTTCACGAGTTGCGGAAATCTTCGATCAGGAATAATAGATAACTAATGACGAGATGTACGTTTCTGCGAGGCAGCTCTGAGTTATTCGGCAAACTGTCGGCATTAATCATCGGACGCGTATTTCGCAATTGCTCTATTATCGCATGCAACTTTCAGCGATAATTATCGCTCCTTAAGATTCAAATCGCGGAATTCTACTGATTTTAACAAGTGCGAAAGTAAAAGGCAATTATAATATATTTAAATGCTTTCCATATATAGAAACGACAAGTTTAAGTCCGCGGCAGTGGCGTATCTCGTAACCGGGGGCGCTAAACTGTCGGCTGTTACGTTATATTAAAGCAGGCCTAATGCCGATATGTGCCACCGGACCATTTGTCTCCGGGAGCGGAGAGTCCCAGCGCTAAGCAATCGTTTCGTTGACGCTTCTTCACGGGCGGCGTACGATAGGCCGCCGCCGTGGATGAGAAATCACGTGGATCATGCGGCGGATTGTACCCCAGATAGACTATATCGACAAGGTACCCTACCGCGTTGCCGACACGAGGGGCACTGTAAATGGTAAAGACACCGGCGTGAAGGTGAAGAGAGGAAATCTGTGTGTGCCCGCGCGTATACGTATATACAGCGTGTGCGCGCGGATAGGCCGAAAGTGGTCATGGGAAAGGTATCGGTGCGTTAAGGCCAAGACTGGATTCCGCGGGGCGAGGCCGGCTCGTTGGCGAGTAGGAGTGTACAAGGTCTTCGATACCTCGTAAATTACCGCTCGGGGCCCCTTTCCCTCCTTTCCTCTCACCCTCTTTCGCTATCCAGTTCTCGGCCTCTCGCGGTTAATGTTAAGCTGCCTACGTTTTCGTCCTGCCTCGGGATGAGACTCCGAAGAGACGCGCGTCCTCCAGCCTGCCTCGTCATCGTTTTCGCCAAACTTCTATGAAAACATCGCTACATCGAGGGTCTACGAGATAAAGTCTTGAACGTCACGCTAACACGACCGAAATCTCCGGGACAATGTTCACGCCGCGTTAACATTCATTCCCGCGCGAACATTCGCGTTCGTAATCCTCTTTTATAAGCATAAGCTTTTAATTCTTTACGTTTTTTTATTTATAAGTTTGTGTGATACATATTTCTATAAAATACTCGATTCTCTCTTATGCGCTATTTATCTCCTTCCGTGCAAAAGTCGGATCGACGAAATGCGCTGAAACGCAAATTCGAAGCGAAAATTATAGATCGCTGACTGGGACGATGATTTAGCAGCCGGACTTAGATCAGTGTTTCCAAACGATTGCCACCTGGTTGCCAGGCGCTTTCAATCTGCCACCGTCGTGTCGCTTGTCGTAAAGTTTTGCTCTCCACGCTCGCTCGACGGTCATTAAACCGACGATAGAAAACTTTCGGACGTATATCGTCGGCGGTAATTAACGATCGGTCGGAGTATCTCCTAAACGTGAAACATTATCCGCTGAAAAACCGATCTTTATCTGGGTGATGGATTTGAAGCAAGGTGGCTTTGAAGAGGCCATAAACCGGGAGCGCGGGACGCCACGGAATTCCGTGCAGTTGTCGTTGGTTCGTTTTACTGGCAGGCCGGATTTCGAGATAGAGCCTCGAACGGGACGAGGTTTAGAATGCGCCGCGAGCGGGAGGAGAGAGTCAAAGGTAATGGCGCGCTAAGCGAGAGATGGACCAAATATACGATCCTAACTGTACCGGCAATATAACTTGGAAACAGTGCTCGGTCGTGGATTTTGCCCATACATTTTGTCCCGAGCGAAATCCAATCTCGTTTACTCTCTCTCTTATACGAGTGTCATTACTTAAATAGCTGTCTCTTCGCGAGTTCCCGAACAGGATTTATATATACTTTTTCCCAGACAATTCGCAGCTAATAGTTCATGTTAGTTGCGTGCAACGAGCGGCGTAATGAAAGGTTTCTGTGAGACGCGAGTCGAGTTCGGTAAGCCACTCGATATGTGTGTGTATGTGTGTGTACGTGTCGGACGCTTCACACACGGAACTTTGACGTCGGCTATTAACCGTCGTGCATCATACACGTGGTAGCCGAACACGCCTGTATCTCATTGTTAACGCGCGTTGGTGTTTTAGCGTTGCAAAAGGCGGACCGCGAAATTTACAGCAAACCGCCGAGTAATTCGCCGATTCTTTTCTATCGATTATCATTTGCGCAACGCGCGACGACGGACGTGCAATCGTTAAAAACGATATTAACGACTCCTCTCCCGCGCGGGAATATCTGTTCATGTGAAACTCTATCTGTCGATAGGCTAACTGCTTGCCGCGTGACTCTCGCCGCGCGAAAGCACGCGCACCGCGGTCGCTTCCTGGCTCGTACGATACGATTCTTATTAGGTGCGATCCTCGCGGATGCTTCCCGGCAATGAAAGCGCGAACACGCTGTCCAAGAGCGGCGATCATTAACGATAAATTCCGAGACCGATCTCAGGAAACTTAGATTTCGGTCACGTATTGGATTCTCTCTGCGATAGTCTTTAAAATTCAAGCACTCTTGGTGTTAGACTTCCTTGAAATATGATAATATATTTTTGCAAGAGCAATAACACGCAAAAGAAGGAAAAAATATATTGTATAAAATACAATATCACGGAGGAAAATCCTTCTCTCTTCTGTTTTTGTTATTTTTATTTTCAACATATATTTTATAACGTGATATACGTATTTGGCTGCGTTTTCCTCAATTTATGCCATGCAAACCGAATAACCCGCTATATTTACGTTTGAACGAGTCAATTCGCTCGAAAATTCGATTGTCGATAGTTTGAACGGTCGATGTGTGATTTGCGGAGCGCAAGCGCCGTGTCGCGCTTCCGCTCGCATCGTAGCATTTAGCTTCTTATTATATGTATGGGCGCGACGTTTGGCAAAATTCTCACAACAAGAACGAGCGCGAACACAGGTTGTGGGGCCCGTTATAAGATCGTCAATAATGAAACCGTCGGCGAAAGTGAGGATCTCTCCCGGGTCGCTTTGTGGCGTCAAGTAAAGTTTACCGTCATGAGGATCGGGTGACTTCAGCACCTTGGCGTGTTCTTCATTTTTTATTCTTCAATTACCATCTCGTTCGCGCGCAGCCTCTATCGTTTTCCCTTCTTCTGAGAGATCTCGTCATCCTCCTCTTCCTCTTCCTTCTCCTCCTCCTTCTCTTCATCGTCGTTCTGTGCAGTCGTCCTGTGCGCTACGTGTGGACAATCCCACCGCCGCTGATCCCACCGGAACGCTAGTCTCTTCTTCTTCTTCTTCTTCTTCTTCTTCGAGAAAGAAGAATTCCCGAGATTTTTCCTTGCCGCACCCGGCCACTAAGAATTTTAAGTAGCGTCCCCGTTTTTTCGTTCGTCTGTATATCTTGCTACTGGTGGACAATAGTGCCATCGCGACGATACGCATATCTCTCGCGGGACATCGCGGGTCCGTGTTACTATCTCATCGACCAGATACCGAGATTCCGAATCTCGATAGCTGCCGCGTTTCTCACGAGACGAGACTTTAATAAGACGACCGGGCGTCTACATTCGGGTGGAATATAAACTTGATCTTTTAATGAGTGTACGGTATGTGTGTTTGTGTGCGTAGAAAAAGAGAGAGAAAGAAAGTCAGTGTTTGGAGGAGCGAGATCGAATAACGAGAGATCTTATCGCGTTTCCGAGAAATGTTATCATTTATATCTTTCCGATACATACGCAATCGACGAAGAGAAGTAAATTCTTTACGAACTGGAATCGGGGCGCGCGTTGTTTCTAACACACACACGCGCGCGCGCGCGCATCTGAAAGAAACACACATACAGTAGTTGCGATATCACGAAGGCGCGAATAGAGAGAGAATAGGCTGATAAATTCCTCACGGGAAAAGAAGTCCCGATTGCCTCGACGTGGAAGCATCAGTCTACGGGATATCGAGTGACTCGAGCGTCTCTTCACTGTCCTCTCATCTTGTTTCTCAATTTCCCTCTTTCCCTCGGCTCATCTTCTTTCTCTCTGCCTTCTTCACTTTCTTTCAGATTCTCTTTTACCCATGAGACTGCCACCATTCTCGCCACCTCTCCCTCTCTCTCACCCTTCGCCCTGTGCGGGTCACCGATCACCGCTCTGCTGCGTCGGAGATCTATGTGTATACGGAAAGAGCAAGCCGAGACCCGGCCGGGCCAGCCGGGATCGCCTGAGATGTAACTGGAGAGCACATTACCTGGTATTAAGTCACCGAGATAACTACTCGCGTGGGAGGTTCCGCGCGCACCGGGTCCCCACTTAAAGTACGATGACGCGACCGCCGCGCCGGCTCGTCGTTTTACGAAATATTCGGATTTTTTTTCAGGCTCGTCAGCGGCCTTCCGCGCCACCAGGAAGAGTCACCACAGTGGCGGCGTACGACAGGAGACCCGTACCGACTTGCGGGATATACTGTTGTGCGCGCCTCTGTTCCTCTCCGATTTATACGAAACGCCGCTTATGTACACGCTGATGAGGGTCTTGAAGCGCGCGATCTCCGGACTCATCCGCCGCTTTTGTATCTCGCAATACACTCGTCATTTTTATTAGCGTCGTTTATCCTCGCCCTGCGGAAGGTGTTCGGAAATTCTGTTTACGCGCGCGCGCGCGCGACTGTCCCGAAAAACACATAAAACATCTTTGTGGGAATTTTATTTCGTTAGTCGCGCGCGATGTTGTTGCCGAGGGAGAGATGCATCCTTGTTGATATCCTAACTTTTTACGCGTCGCGAAATATATCATAATTCTCTTGATAAAATATATTTGTATTTTCATTGGATGTTTTGACGCGCAAAAACTTCATTAATTCTGTTTTTCGATTTCGAAAAATTGCTGTTGAAATCGTTAAATAACGTAAGTGAGAATGTTTTGACACTCGGTTATTGTTTGAATCATATCGTGAGCGCTTTGCGCTCAGGAAAAATTTTTAATATGAGAAAAATTTGACAATTGTACATTATAGAAGGAAGCAATGTTCGCGTATGGAAGTGTACTGGAATTTGCACGTTTATTGTCGCATTAATAATTCATGGTGTTGCGCAATTTTTAATCAGCCGCCGTCTGCCATTGATTGATGCTACCCTTGCGCCCCCACGGGGCTTGAATTTACATACAGAACGAAAAGGAAAAGTATTGACACACGATATGCTCCTACCAAACAAGCAGCAAAATCCAATCGCACGTCATAATGGCGCCGTTTTCTTTCTACGTCTGTCTCCTTTTTCCGCACGGAGAACGCACTCTCTTCCCATCCATTTCTCTTTCTCCCTCGTCGCGTCTCCACAAAGAAGCTAACAAATCGACCAGCGAGATGCGCAGGTGAGGCTTTTTATTAAAAAATTTTTATTGCGCTCTCCGCGCGCGCACAGCAAAGCACACGTCGCCGTCGTTTGGGGCTCCGCTCGAAAAACCTGTTTGCTCTGCCGCCACCATCACCGCCATCGCTTCCTTTCGGGAGATATTGCTTTACAATACTATATTATACTGCGTGGTACGTCGAATTTCGCCTGTTTGGATTTAACGAGGCTCGCCCGAGGATCGCGCCTCGCCTCGCCTCGCCTCGCCTCGCTCGTATTGGGCCCCGTTGCGAAGGGCCCCTGCCCTTTGGGCATAACAGCGAATTACGCCGTGTGGCGTGACGTAGAGTACACACCTACTACGACCCTACGGGCCTCTTTTCGACGGTAGCGGATACGCGATCGCGTGTGTATCGAATTTCTTTCGCCGCGATATTCGCGTAGACCCGCACGTGCTTCGTAGGTGTAGACATCTTCGGGCATTAATCCTTCGCGAAAGAACGAACGCGCACATTGTCCGTTGCGGACCCGGTCGCGGATACGATCGCAAAAACACGTCGGAATTCTAGCAGGGGGATTGGCAACTTTTTTCCGATACACGCCGTCGTGGCCGACTCGAATGAACGTTAAAGCAAACGCTAACCTCGTAAGTCGCCTTCGTCTGCAACCGGCCGGCGACGCATGTACGAACAAGCTTTATGGCTCCATAAATCGCCGTTTCGGACTCTATTGTGTCTCTCTATCCAACTAGTTAACTGAGACGTCATTAATAACGGAAATGGCCACTCGATTAATCGAGCGCTTGTGGAATACTGTTGCTTCGGTATCTAAAATAATTGATTGGAAGTCGATATAATATTGATGAGCTTTTTTAAGTTTTCGCATCGCGAGCACGGCGAAATATCGCGTAAAATCGCGTGTGATTTGATACGGGAGAAAAATGATTATAAAAGTAGTTTCCCTATCTACCGGTGACGGGAGTAAAACAAAAGCAACGGGTTAACATGTGGGGAGAAAAGTTGAGCAATCCATTATGCTCGGTCGTTTCATCGGACATGACCGGCGAATCCGTGGCGAGCTCATTTCCGAAGTTGCATCAGGACTACATCTACGAATGAAGACGGATCTCGCGACATACATCGCATTACGTTCGGCTTATCGATGAAAAATATATATGAGCAGCGACAGAAAAAACTTTGGCTTAAAAAATACGTTCGCATTGCGTAACAAAGCTACCGATATATATCGCATAAACACTGATTGAAATATATTTCCGATAAATTTTTAATTTTTTTGTGTCTACACGTTTGCGATTGCAAAAGAGAGTCTTCTTAGAAGGACCATAAGACTGGGGATTTTGCCGTTGATGTATCCGAAATAACAACGCGACAAAAACTTTTTTACACCACGGAAATTCACGCAAAACTCGTACATGTGTCGTTGAACAACATCTAAAATCTCGCTCGATCGCGCGTTCTCGCGCTGTTGCGGTTCGAAGCTTTCTCGCGCCCGACACGGTACTTCGATATAAAACGCGTCGATAAAAAAAAAAAAAGAAAAGAAAAAAACGACTCGCAAGAGCCGCGCTGCGCGGACGCGGTAAATGCGTGGTGTAGGAAGTAAAATCGAGCGATCCATTATTCGCGATGGCCGCGCTCCGCTCGCTCGCGACTACGAGAGCGCATTCGAATCCTGTGAATGCGACGGAGGAGCGCGTTAGAAATTGCGCCTCGCATTTTACACCGTCGTCCATTTAACGTCAAAGCGCGCGCGCGCGCGTGCAAGCCTTGATTCTGTGACGCTGCGTGTTTACAGTCCCGTTTAACAATCTCTCGCCCACGGAAGTCGAGGGATCGTTTGCGGAGTTACGTCAAAACGCGCACGTCGCCGATGCGCGTACCGCGTCGCGAGAGAGTATTACTCTTTTTATGAGGGGATGTTGAATTTATCCTCGAGTATCGTCGAAACGTGCGTTTTACGGTTCTGCGAGAAATAACGATGCGCCTGTTTTGGTTGACGTGGAGCGCAGCGGTATAGAAGTATCGATAAAAAAAAAAAATTGATAGACCATTTGACCGAGTATCTCGACTGCTCGGAGCAGGCGTTACGGCGTGATCGAGAAAGGAAAAAAACCGTAGGAGGAAAACTCGAACGATCGAAGGTTGATTTAAATTCCAGATATATCGTCCGCGCGATATCACGATAGCGCGTTTGGAGAAAAAGGTCGGAAGTCTAAAGCTAAGAATTTCTAAAACCGTAACAGTATTTTTACATATCTAGAGAAATTTAAAATTACAAAGCCTCTAGAAAGAACGAAAAAGAACAGCGGCAGCTCGTCTCGAATTTACGTCGCTCAAACGTACGTTAAACGAACATATCGAATTTCTCTTTAAATGTAACGAATGTCAGGAAGCAATACAAGAAGTTATATAATCTTCCGCCGTTCGCGTCAATTTCATTTCGAATGTCACATCGGGACCATGCACTTACGATAAATATAGGCGGATATACGTACGTCAGAAGATATTAACTGTCCCCCAGTGACTGAAAAATCCTCAAAGGCAATAAAAAACATGCGCTATTCATGTCGCAAATTCACGCTACCGAGCATCGGAACTCGAGGAACGTCCGCTTCCTAGGATGTTCTGCGAATAACGGCGTCTGGTTTGATGCAGTGCTTCAATAAAACGTATCAATAAAGCGAATTCGCATAGGCCGTCCGGACGATGACGGGGAGAAGCCACACGCGAAGGAACGAGGAAGGAAGGAGGCGGCAGAGGCGCAAGAAGGAAAGTTGGGCAATCCATTACGCGGAGAGTCCGGTCGACTACAGTTGGCCGGATGGCGGCGGCGGCGGCGGCGGCGGCGGCTGCTCTCGGCGCGGGTTTGAATCCGTGAGTCCACTCTCGAAGTTGCGTCAAGGCTAAATCCGCAGGGGCGGCTCCTTTGTGGCGATGTCCGCGCTTCTGCATATATTCTCGCCCGATAAATATACCCTTTGGCAGTATAATCCAGCTCCACGCGGATTCCACCAGCACCGGTAGCTTCTGAGAACCTGCCTGGAGCTTTGAGCGAGCAAGAGTCGAAGATCTAGTGAGAGAGAACCGAGTGGACGAGAACGGTCGTCGTCTCTTCTCTCCTCTCTCTGACGCGCCTCGTGGTTCCTCCTCGACATTTTACTCTACCACCACCGACAATCTTTCTCCATATACCGCTTCCACTTCTTCTTCATCTCCTTCCTCTCTTTCTTCTTCTCCATCGTTGTCGTCGTCGTCGTCGTCGTCGTCGTCGTCATCGTTGTCTTCTTCTTCTTCTTCTTCTCCTCCTCTTCCTCCTCCTCCTCCTTGCCTCTTCTCGCTCATCTTGTTTCCTCGGGGAGACTCTCTCACGCGCCGATACACACGCACCAACACGCGAGTCAGGAAATTGTTCCTATTCTCTCTTTCGCTTTCTCGTCCCCGCGGCACGACCTACAGATTGCGTACAAATAATCTCCAGAATGCCAAGAGTCGTACCTGTCCGCATCCGATTCATGCTCGTTGCGGTGCGCCGGCGACGGCGGTGCTGAAAGTGATTTTCTCGATGGAATTTCCTGAATTTTCGATTCCCCCTTCTTGCTCCTTCATCCCCGCAGGCAGGCGCCTCACGGAAAGCGGAATGTAATCTAGGGTAATGCGGCGCGTAATGCAATCGGTATTTTGCGGCCGCGTCTTGACTTCTGGAACGTGTCCACAATTTTCGTGTAACGCAGCGCGCGCGCCCCGATGAACTCCCCGAGTTCACTTGCTCTTGCGCCGACTGATCGCGACGCCCCATAAAGAGCATTCCTCTGTTGTAGACATCCGAGCAACGATAAACATGCAACAAATGCACGGAAGCTCTCGCAGAGGAAAATAGCGTTCGCCGCGCGTTTTCGCATTTATTTCAAATTCGAAGAGCGAAAGGAAAGAATATTCTCTAAGTAGGTGACGAGAGCTTGCGTCACGGTCTTCTTATCTAGTATCTCGTCGAAGTTGCACTTGGTCAGGTGAAATATTGCAAAAAAAAATATGTTTTCTTTTTACGTCCGGTGGTTTTAGCTTTGATGCGAAGTTTTGAAGTGGACTCGCGCGGTTTCAAATCCCGCATCCATCGAATTCGTGGGCTCCGGTAATGGATTACCGAAGCTTTTTTGCTCTTATCCATCCTACTTTGCTCAGTGGTGAAACTCTGTGGTCTCGCCTCTCTTTATTCTATGTTCAGAGAAATAATAAGAGCCACATGAAAAGGGCAGTAAATTGACTACTCTATTATATATTTATCTTAAAAGATATACATGAAAAAATATAAATACCTATATACTTTATATTTTTTATTATTTTTTGTGAAACTGATTTATTTAGATTTTAAAAGCTTCAAAAAATTTAATTAAACTTGCGAGATGTTAGCCAAACAATTGTTATTACTTTATTGTATTTTTTGCAATCTATTACATTAGTAAATAAGAAACTATTGTGTTTATTTCTTTTTATAGTTACATGCGTGCAAGGAACAAGTTTTTAATTAGACACGTAATTTCTCACATTAAGCGTAAACAAATATTAAACATCGATTGTTTTTTAAATAGTCAATAATCTGCTGTAGCTTAACTTCCTTTTTAATTAAAGAAGCATTTGCGCGGAACGCGCGAGATAGGTGAAATTTATTGCTACGTGTCTTGTAATAAATTTGGTCTACCTCGACACTCGACATTTACTTGTTCTTGTCGCGGTGGCCAAGGCGACGTAATTGTTACACATGTGTACATTTTTACGGGCCGGTGTGTATTATTCGTGTACGTCGCGTACGTCTTGTGCTCCGTTATTTCTTGTTCTTGAGTTTACGCGTCTGTTTTATTGATCTTCGGTCTCTTTCCGCAAACTCAAGGAAAATAAGAAAAGTAGAATGCAATTAAAACTTGTTTTCACGGAGTAAAGATATTTAGAGTCAAAGAACTGGCATCCCACATCGTTTAAATCGAGAAACCAACTTCTTGTAATCTAACATGGTTTAAAAAAATGTTTGTTTTTCGTATTTCCTCTATAAAATGTAATATTTACTTTTAATGTCACAAGAAAACAAAGGTAGCATCAAAATATTGCAAGTTTTCTCTCGTAATTTGATTTTATTGTTAGTTTTTATAAGCGGGTCACATCTTCGATAAACTACAAGAAGGACGTGAAACTGTTTAACTTGCCGGCCGTCGTCTTATCGATCTCGGACGAGATGCTTGCGGAAAATTGGAGCTTCTCCGGTCATAAAAGCGACTTCAAAGCGGATCAAAAAATTAGAAAAGCAATGTTCTCGATGGAAGGTCGTTGGGGATCTCAGAGGTGATTCGAGAGGGTATCGTATTCCCTAGACTTTTCCTGTTATGCGCGGGGGCCGGCTTTTCTTTTTATTCTCAACCCTTTTAGCAGTCAATCCTGGCCACCCTCGTTTCCGAACCTTCCGATTTAGCCGATCGGAGAAGAGTGGAGGAGCCGGGTTTACAGCGATATCCACTTGCATTGATCCTCTCGGCGATCCCGCAGCCGGGCATTGTTGCAAACGCGAAACCCCGTAGCTAGGTGGATACAAGTCTCTTCGGGGACGAGACGAGCGGAACGGTTATACCCTTCTGGTCGAGTGGGATCTGTTTCTTTGAAGCGACGGGGATCGAAAATGTTTTAGTATTCCGCGACCGTGTTTCGAAGATTTATGAGGTAAGAAGAACATGCGGGTCAAGGGGACCACGCATATTAACCGGCGAACTATAAATCCGTGAGTCTCGCGTATATCTCTACCTGCAGGGACCACTTTCGGGTGAAACACGACAAGGGCACGATTCGCTGGATCGAAGATGCCCCCGTCAGTCGCATCGCATTTTTTTTCTCTTCGGCGTTGTTGGTACGGCGAATTTATGTTAGTAACCACCTTTAGATTTATGCGTTTGCATCGTTGTTGTAACATTTTTCCGACGTGTACGTATAATAACCCGTGGCACGTCACTTCGAGAGAGAGCCGCGCCGATGCTGAAATATTAGGAGCGCGTTGGCGCGCGGAATTACGAGCGATACACCCCGCGCGCGTCGTTACATAAGTCGCGCGCTTTATTACGGCCATTGTCAGCGTTTCACGCGACAACGCGTGGGTGGTGCGTCGTCTCTCTCTCTCTTTCTCTCGTGATGTATTAACGCAATATCGCTAAGATAGTTTCTTTGTCATATTTTAGCGCTATCGTAGATACACGCGTAACCCAAATGATAGTCGCGATAAAGCTTTTGTTTGTACCGCCGGCGTGGCACTTGCACATAATTGTTATATACATAATACATGCACTTGTATTATGCGCACGTCTCCATTTTTCACTACGCAGTGTGCAACGCAATTAAGGTTCTTATACATTTTACGAGGAAGTGTTCAAAGTATATAACTTGCTGGCTCTCGAAATTCCTCATCTTCCATTCCTTCCTTCTTCTCTAAATTCACGTCTCTTCGCACGACAACGAGATGGGTGCGCGAGTTCGTTAATTAAATTATTCTGTCACGAACGGCACACTCTTAAGTGTGGGGATCTTGGGAGTTGAACTCTTTGTCGTTGCAAAGAGTTTTCGTTCGCCGTCGAAAATCTTCGCGGGCGTCGCCTAATCGAAATTGAAATGGACGACGCGTGTACTTTGGCGCGAGCTCGAGCGGAATCGAGATACGCGCTCGCACACACATTGGCTCTCCCAATGGGGAATCGACGAAGAGTTCGAGTTGCAAGAAGCCGTTGTATCTCGGGCGAGCACACAACGGCGGGCGCCGCAACGACGCGAACGTGGCACTCACATTCGATTTTCGCATTCTTACGGTCTCCCTCTTTCTCGCGCTCTCGTGAAAGGAAAAGCCGAGGGAACGAGATAGCCGGAGCGGTCGCCACCAGCGCGCCGGCCGATTATGTCGATATCAAATACCACGAAGTGCACTCAGCTGCGCTTTTGCACTGGTGCATCGGGGTCGTTCCTTTTTTTTTTTTTTTTAATATCCCCGCGCGCTGCATCGATCTATTAAATTCGCGGAGCAAAATCGCATTGTCTTTTCGCCCTGTTGTGTACACGACGCGCCCAGAAGCACTTCATTATCATATAATTTCCAGTTCCCTACGTGGGGATTACCGCTGCGCGCAAGCGAAATCGAGCGTATACCCGACGTACCCACGTAACCTACGACGACGACACGTGTGTGTTGTATATATTTCTCGTGTCCCCCGAGTTGCGTCCGCTTAATGTATTCAGTCCCTCGGCGTCTCGCTACGTCGCTCCAGGCATTAGAACGAGACTTAGGTCGGCGAGGATTGTCGTCCCGCGAACGCGGACAAGAGAAAACGAGCGGGAGAGCTGACTTTGTTTATAACTCGGGCGAGTATATAGGCGGACGATAAAATATCACGTTAAAGTCAACGAGTATCGCGCGTGATCTGGCATTTCAGCGCCGCGAGGTAACCGTTCGCACACTACATATACATATGGGTTTTCGCCGGCGACCGCAACGACAATGGCTATAAGGTGGGATCGGCGCGTACGTGACACTCGCGATTTGAATCGCGGGAAATCGTTCGTTCCTCCGCGTATTGCCGCATTTCCGCAGAAAATCAAGGAGATACTTGCGGAGAAGACCAGCTCGAGATACAAGATAATAAAGATTGTAGATACATTTCAGCTGCCGACGGCAGAATACATCTGACGGATAAACGTTTTCCATTTCCGACACGACATTTATCATGACGAGAATTGACTTGTGCAAATTAATACTGTGAGAGACGAGACTTCAAAATCAACTCGTAAATTAAATTCATCAAACGGATGTACTTGTTCATTTTCCCGTTCCAGTTATTTCTCTTGAAAATAATACGACTAGTAAAAAAACAAATTCTCACATCATCTTTCCGTTGTTCGTATTGCAATTTGCTAATAATCTGCGGCGCTCACAGGTATACGCATATATTGCACGAAGCAGTGAGAGAGAGAGAGAGAGAGAAAGACGCACATTTGAGCACACATACGCATTCCGGAATGCATTGCGTGTAATCCTTTACCGTTCGCATTACCAATTAATCACGTTTACATCTGCGGCAAAGTACATCGCGTTAAAGCTTTGTGCTGTTGGGATAATAGTCGCAGTAATGAAGATCCCGTCTCACTTGAACCGTCCGATAGCGATAAACGTGGGAAGGCACGTAGATTAACAATCGTCCGGGCGCACACGAAGCAGCTTCATCGCTCGCGCGCGCGCGCAAAAAAAAAAAGACCGCGAGGGAGGGAAGAGTAAAGACCGCGTTTAAACCGTCGGATAAATATTTTCCGATCGTGCGGGAGAGAGCGACGACGGTCGCCATCGCGCCGGATGGAAACACGCATATTTATTCGCGAGCGATTTCACGTCGATTTATCGCGGAAACAATAAATCGCCGGGTCGGCCTCCGTGATTCACGCCCTAACACGTAGAAAGCGAGCGAGATCCTCGCCACGTGTACCACGTCGCGTAAACGAGCGGATTCACGCGCGCGCGCTCGGTGATTTTCGTAATCTAGCCTTTGGGGCACGCACGGCTTGTGGCGCGGCGCGTATAAACTTTTTCATCGCGCCGCCGAGAGTGCATCGACGGGGCGCGAAACGGGGCGATATCACGTGATTACTGCACCGCGCACCTCGTCGCTCGGGGAGGCATTCACATCGTTCGCGCAAAACCCACTCGATCTCCGCCCGCCGCCGACCGAAACAAATTGAAACGTCAGTAGGAAACTCGACTGTTATTAGGCGCTAAGCCGTGCTTATTGGCCGGTAATTCTCCGCGCAACGGCGGATGCTGCTGTGTATCATATCGCACTTGTATCAAGACCACGTAACACTTAATCGAGTCGCTCATGGTTTTTTTTATTTTGACCATGGGAGATTTGCGCGAAAATAAACTCCTAAATTTTTGTCTCTTTACGCGGACAAATTATTAGATGTATATTGTATAAGATGACCGATCTCTCGTTGCGTCGTTCTGTTGGCAGAAGGTATTTATTGCGGTAGGGCGATAGAGTTTGTACGAACTAATGATATTCCGTTAACGCCCCATGTCGAAGCTGGAAAGTAACGAGAGCAGGTTGGCACAGACGTGTATAGGAGCAAAGTGTACGGAGACGGAGAACGTCCCATATCCATAATAATCAGCGGAAAGATCGCGAGAGAGAGAGAGAGAGAGAGAGAGAAAGCAAAGCAAAGGTAGCGCAATATAAGGAATTCACGTTACCTTGTATTCCCGGTCTGACGCAAAGAATATCCGAAATATTAATGTAGCGTCGGACACAGTGGCGAGTGCCATAAATCAAGAAAAAGCCACACGAGAGAGTCGTCAGATATATATCCCAGAATTGAATTGGGGAAATAAATATTCGCGCGTGCTTTACATTGATTTATTGTAAGAACAACGAAATTGCACACCGCGCGCCGCGGCACCACTGGCCCCGAGCGGTTTACGCATTGCAACGTGTACGTGTAACTCGGC
The DNA here is from genome assembly GCA_014825685.1 of Pseudomyrmex cubaensis. Classification (NCBI taxonomy): domain Eukaryota; kingdom Metazoa; phylum Arthropoda; class Insecta; order Hymenoptera; family Formicidae; genus Pseudomyrmex; species Pseudomyrmex cubaensis. The sequence goes on from QVOA01015846.1 coordinate 87,137, forward strand.
GCGTGTAAACGGGCGGCTTAACGCATTATCGGTCATTTTCGCGACTTACAATTTCGCGAATACAGAGAGGCCGGCGAAACGGCGTTGTTTTGCGACGAACGAGCTCGCGATGATTTAAGCTCACTATAAATTTGCCTCTTTTGATCTCGTGTGATATCTTTCTCCAAAAAGATTATAAGCTCAAAATTGATACTATTGTCATGGAAATTGCAGATAATTGTGTAATATTTATCAGAGTGTGTGTGTGTTAAAAACAGTTTCTCTTATAAATAAATTTTATTTTTTTTAATAATGAAAATTAATACAATATCGCGAACACAGATTTACAAATATGCAATAATGTTTAATTGAAATTGTTTATTAGATTTACAATAACAGACGCATCAATAATCTAATATCGTCATCACTTTGCATCTATTTAAAATTTACTCTCGTCTTCGGTAATTTGTTTGAAAATCAATCTCAAATAATTACATTCTATATTAAATTGCTTTATTTCATCACGTAAACGTACGTGCGGCGAAATGATGAGAGTTCAATGGATTTGAGCGGTAAAACGCGGAGTTAAACGCAGGTGTGCATTACGTTGAGATAAAAAGCGCAGTCGTATGTTACGTTCCACGGAGGTCGTATTGCAAGCGGGAGACCGTTGAAAAGAAAAAAAAACCACATATACTCTGTCCATGTGCAAGTACCACGTGAAGCAGGTTAGCTGCATTATGTTCAAGTAACTTTTTGTGTTGAACTACTGGTTCTTCTGCTCGCGCTCTCATTGTATGGCGTACACAAGTTGACGAGCTACTTCACTGCAAGTAGAATCCGATTCGATACCGAGTCTCTCTCGCTAATCTAGATGTAAAATCTTTTAATCGACTTACCGCGAGCGAAATGGCAATTTATAATTTTATCTAATAGCCGATTTATATTGCGCACTCGTATAAATGTTTACATAGTCGCACACAGAAAGTTAATCTGACAGATAAGCCATTTCGAGCATTAAGCTGAAACACATTCGATGCTTATTCTTTTAGGATTTAGCTGTGTCTATGTGCATTGAGAAAACCCAAGAAACTGTTAAATCAGAACAAATTATCATTACACATTATTTTAAAATGTTTGCAATATTCGTATTGCAACATTGTTTTTCACACTGAATTTATTCTCTGTATGATTTTACTCTCTTTCTTCATTTACGGTTTTTATTGTCATTTTTTTTATCGTTTAACGATCATATTTTTTATTCAACCAAATGTGCTTCAATTATCGGAATTTTTATGTTTCCAGCGCGTAAAACAGAGCGTGCACACGAGTTAAATTTTTTCTTGCTCGTATAGCTACGGTTTCGCGATCTTTTACAAACGCCGCTCATATAGCCGCAACTTTGCGAAGTGCGTATTTTCGCGGTGACGTTCTTGCTACGCACGTTTGATCGGAACGTGCAAACGCACTAACGGAGAAATGAACACACGCCGTGAACATGATACAGCACATAATAGATAATTCATAAGCATTTCCTATATACGCGAAGCGACGGATTGCAGCTCACGGATTTTAAAGTGGAAGGGGGCGCGGATATGTGTTTTCCCGTCGTACGTATCAAACGCGAAAGAACGATCGTTGAAGCGAACGACGGATTCTCTCTTCTATCCTTCTCGATAGCGACCCTTTCGCAACCTCGTGCGTGCGTGTGTGAGATGAGAGCCGCGAGAAAAATAGCGGCACTCGCGAAGCCTACGATAATTGAAGGTTCCGCCGGCTGTAACCTTGCGCGTGCGTGCGTGCGTGCGTGCATGCGTGCTGCGTGCGCGAGCTTACGTGTGGTCGTTCACGTCGATGTGCATTCGGTTTTCCCTGGAATTTTTTTCCCCCGAGCGCACATACACGCTCGGCGAATGTTGCGCCGCGTGTTTCGATTGTCAAGATCGTTTGCTTTTAAATTATGATGATTATAGTCGGATGACTTGTGTCTCACGGTTGTCGATCGATTAACAATTTGGGATGGCATTAAATCATCGAGCGTCTTTGGCGACTTCAATTGCGAACGAAGTTTCTTGTCGCCGCGAGCAATTGTTACATTGTACGTGGAACGTAATCCGATCATCCGGTTCATTGTGAAAAATAAGGCCAGCTAAAACTTGTCTCTCTTGAAATTGTTCTGAAAATATATCGCTGCATTATCTGCGAATTACACCCGAGTATTATTTATCACTAAGGGATCGATACCGAGCAACTCTCATCATTAAAAAAATGGCAAATGAGTAAGGATCGTAATGATTGCGCGCAATACATATGGTAAAGTCCGTGTCGGAAATACTCAAAGATTCGATCCCAAGTCCGTTAGATAAATGATAAACGCACCTCTCTTTGATCAGGTAGTTCTGATGTTTCCTACAAAAGTTTCCTTCTTACGTGAGTTTTTATTCCGAGTTTATTGTATCCGCATCTGGCTGAATAGTGTGTAATGCGTAAAAAATTAAGAACGCGTTGCTATCAGAAAATACTGATATTAGCTCACGCTTTTTTTGAGGATAATCGATTTGTGAAAACGGAAATGGAGATAGATTCGCGGGATGTAATTGCCAGTCGAATATCCTTGCGTTCTTTACTCTCGATGCGAACCGGTTGCGCGTTGGCATTATCCCGTGAAAATTTTAATCCATAGATTCTCATCTAACACGTCGTGTTTTTGCGGCTAGGAGAAAATGGCGTTCTCAGCTGCACGCATTGCGTGCAAGATAATTGGCGGCCTCTTCAGCTCGACGACTACCGCGCGTCCTTGAGATAGTGATGAGTTCGGCGTGAATGTCTCAGACTTCGGTGATTGTACTCGTTATCCGCCCAAGTGATGTCGTTCACGGAAATATGTTAATACCTTAATAAGCAAAGCGATAAAAAGTGTGATGATTTATTTGCTTTTTTCTTAGTTTCTTTACAAACCAGTAAACATGTGTTCTCACTTCATATGTGGTTTGTTTCCCATGATAAATGTTCCGTGCGTATACCAGAAAGAAAATGAATTTTAAAATCTACTAAAGACACTGGTAGTTAGTTTAATTATGATGATGATCTCGTAAATCTTCAACGTAAATGCGTGTAATTTGTAATTTTTTAAAAACGTCACAAACGCTACGAGAAATTTATTTAATAGATTGTTCATATTAAACATTTTGCAAATAAAAGCTCTCTTATCTGTATGTACATTTTTGTCTACAAAGCATCGGTTAATTGACGTCATAAAAATTCCGAGCAGTATCACCATGGTATATCTACTGAATAAAATTAATATAGGAATTGTTCCGCACCGGCGAAGTCTCGTTCTTTGTGCTATGAGCCTTGGGAGATCTAAGCTCGCCCCTCAAGGCGAATTGAATAATTCACGCTTCTGTTGCGCGAGGCAACTAATTCGATGGGGACGGGGGAAAAGGGAGAAAAAGTCGCGCGAGTACGTATTCCGAGAGACGATATATATTGGAAGGTCGGTTCAATTTCTGATGTACGCGGATAAAATCAATATCAGCGCGGAAACAGACAAATGGGTATATGCATCGAGCTGAGTGATGCACTCTTCTATTTGCGCGGAGTAATCGACGAATAGAAAGGAGGCGGAGAAAGAAAAAGAGAGAGAGAGAGAGAGAAGAAAAGGGTAGGTTCAATCGAGACATTGCGATCCGCATTTCCTTATTGCTGCTGCTGCCCGACCGACGGAATAGATCTATCGGTCATTATGATAATAATTTTCCGGTCGGGCGGCCGTACGGTATCGTGATATACATTTCTTTTAAATATCGCCTTTTAGCTTGGATGTCCGTTTCCTCTCGAACCCTTTTATCTTTGCGTAGATATCAAGATACGAGAAAAAAAAATTCATTTATCGCAAACCACACGTACGTTTCAGTTGAATGAATATTCCCGTGATACGAAACGCGCGCGAGAAGCTGTACGTGGTTTCTCGTATTTATATTTAAATAGCGAAAATTGACGCACATTAGCGAAACGTACGTAATTTAATCGCACGCACGTTGTTTGATGATGCTGATTATTCGAAACGCGCTATAACAATGATTATAATTAGTTACTGCGTAATTTGCAATCCAACGCAAATGCATGCAAACGATTCCCAGATTTGAATCATTTTTCTTCTGCTTTATTTAATTTAACGAACATAGTAAACTTTTACCTTAATTTGATTGATTCTGTCAAACTCTATTAAACTAATTGAATGCGGTTAACTTTAAATGTAGAATTTTCAAAGAGAATTGCGATGAAGCAAATATATATTTTTCTATTTTGTACATATCTATGTAGCTTTTGAAGTACAATATGTAATATTTTATAAACCAGTAATTTTTGCTATCTTTATATCGTGCAAATCCGGCGTCGTCCGCGCGAAACGCTTTCTCCGTTTCTTTGCGCCCTCGACTTGGTTGCGCACAGCTCGCGATTGCGTGGCTCGTCGCCGTAAATCATAATTATTATTGTTTCGCGCTTTTATTTACATAGAGAAAATTTATTAAGTTTCTGTGCATTGTAAACAACGAGACGGGAAAAGCGAGGGAGATAGAAAGCGGCAGAGGAGGCACAGCGATTGCGAGACGGGGTGGGCGGCGAATAGGAAGGGACGAGGGTAATTTACAAGGAGAACTCGAGCCTCTCTCGAGCACGGATCGTGAGTTCGAAGGCACGGAGGTGAGCTCCTCGGGCCGACGGGCGTGCGGTATCGATATTACCAATAATTGTCGGCCTGAAAGGTTATCTCAAGAAAGCGTGCATAGCAAACTCCCCACCGACGTGGTCGATAAGTTATGGGGGCCTCTCTCGCGCGTCTCCTCTATTCTCGTCTCCGGGGTACGACGAGGTGCATGTGTTGCGCCGCCGCCATCGACATGTCGAAATCGAGACTTGCGAGAGTTGGACGTCGTCGCTGCTTCACGGAAACTTCACGGACTTTGGGAGAGAAACCGGTGTTCTCACCGTGTTCGGTGTTTAACGCGGAATTGCGCTCCGCTCGTTGCGCCTGATTGCTGGATGAATGCGACTGCAATTCACGTTTAGCATCAGATGCGGTTTTCGTGTTAAGCAAAGAAGACTCGGAATTGCAGCGGGAAGAGAGAAGTTCTTCTTCAGCCAGGCGTCTGCCATCGGGGCTCGCGGATACGTTAGCGCCGTGAATAACAAGCACGGATGGTATTACGAGCAACAAATAAACATTTGCGAGTGCGCTTCTCTCTCTCTCTCTGTCGCTCCGATATGTCTCGAGAATATTTACGCGCGATAGCCGGCGCGTTTAATAAAGATACAGGGTGCCTTGCGATCAAAATCGATAGAACATCGCAATGAATCGTGTAGCGGAAGGTTTTTGTGGCTTGGGCGTCTATTAATCTTGTCGCTATTTCCGGGTAATACCGATGCTTTCGCAGAAGAGACGGATAGAAGAAAATACGAGCGAAGTAAGAGTACAGCATAAAACATCGTTCGAAGTAGATGCGGTCGTTAGGTCGTTTATGATCAGGTCTTAAAAGTGTCTAAGACGCTGAGACGAGCTATAATAATTAACAAACCGAATTACCGCTGTCCGATACGAGCTGGTTATTTGTAATTCAAGGGACGTTTAATATCTCGATAATAGACGGACGTGCGCGTGGCTGGCGACTATCAACGAGTCGTAATTGTGAGTTACTGTTTATCCTTTAACCTTTCTCTACTTTCCCTCTTTCGAGATGGAAAGGCCTGTCTTCGCGCGCGAAGATTCATGGATCATAGCTGTCGGCGCGTTTATAGTTGGACCCATTGTCGACCGTTTATAACGAGAACGTCCGACGGAAATCGCTTGTGCCTTGCTTGTGTGTGGGCTAGACGGGCAAAACTTCCGTTTCAAAATACGCTGAAAAGTGTGCGAATCTATTTGCATAACCGCCGGCGATTCATGATCTAATCTAAAGATACTTATAAATGGTTGCAGCGCGGCGCATGTTTTGAAAGTGCCTTCTGCATTTCTTATCTGCAAAATTTATCGATAGATAATTTAAAACAGGAAATTCTATTATTTCGATCTTGAGTGATTAATCACTCAATTGCTATTTAAATGTCTAATGAGTAAATAAGTTGCAAGACGTTTATTTTCAATACTTCGGTGAAAGATCGTTACAAGAAAGTAAATGAGATTTTGAAACGCATTCCGTTGTGTGATCTATCGGGGCGAGTATTAACGTCCGTGTATCACGCGGGAAGACTTAAACGCACAAGTTTCCAGGAAACCGCGGCAGGATGTTAACTCGTGCGAGGTCGCAGGTGAAGGACACCGCCGATGTAAGTAGGTACTGAACGATGCTCTCAGCGTTTCCTTTCACTGACAACGCTATAGTTATCATTTCTTTCGCAAATTATAGTGGACAGCGAGGAGCCGCGTACCGGGAGATAAAAGGGGGCACGAACAAATCCTCGCGCGGAGCGAGCTGTTAGCGCGTTTAAAGCGACGCGGCTTCGTCCACTCTCTCTATAGCTGTATAGGAAGTTGCCCTCCTCTTTGCGCGCGGACGAAGCATTGTGAAAAATTGCGCGGGTACATTGTGTGTCGTAATTGCGACCGTAATCAAGATCCGCGCCTGAAAATTTGCCGAGCGTGGACGGCACCGCGCGCGAACGACGAGAGACTCTCCATGGTCCCACGCATCCTCCGCGCTCGTCATCGGCCCGACTCGCGTATCCTGCGTTAAATGCGAGAGGCGTTGTAGCGCGTCGCGTGTGCATGACCCCTGAGCTAAATGCGAGAGGCGTCGCAGCGCTTTGCGAAGCACGACCTAGTGACACTCGAGACGGAGCGTCTGGCCAATCCGCCCTCTCCGGTCAACCCGGATCGTGTTCAGCCGAGTAAAGAGTTCACATACAACATTTTGCAAATTGCACACAAGCAAGCAAAAATAAAGATACAGAAGGAATGTGCAAAAACTAATTGCGGATAATCATATATCACGGAAAAAAAAACTTTCAAATGACTTATTGTGATGATGTCAGTTGAAATGTACAAAAAAAAATCGTGTGAAAGTTTCTCGATGAGCGTAACAACCGCGTTGGAGAACAACCGCGCGCGGAGGGCAGCCGAAGAAAGCCGAGACATCGGCGACCTTTCGGTCGAAAATGTGAATCGCGCATTCCGCTGATAATCGCCGCTATTATCTGACCGCGCGCAAGACCGCTGTGCGAGATTTACGCATGCAAGTTCGGGATTGGTACGTAGCAATAAGGAACGCGCCACCTTTCTACGCGGACTCTCAGCTTCCAGGCTGTGGGCTACGCTCGCGAGGAAAATGTCAAACTTGTAACTGCCGCGATGCAGCCAGGATGACGACAACACGCATAACTACACAGAGAACGATTGATATTGTGTATATCGCTGTGTAGAGAAGTACCGCATAAGAAAATTCACAAAGATCATTTTTGATATTGAGCGCAACTCTCGTATATTTTTTTATGAACTGTTATAGTCTGCATGAAATTTTTCGCAGGATGCGATGTAGAATAAAAGAGACTGTAAAAGCTTACTCTTCGAGATTACGTATATAAGAGTTGGAGAAAACGAATTTGCGATGTTGTTCTTGCGGCATCTTTTCCGGCAAAATATTTAATTTATGAAATAGCTGAAGCGATATTTTTTTAAATGTAACAAAAAATTTTAAACAAGAAGCTTAGTTGATTAAAACGATGTTGCAGATTTGTTCAATCGTAAATCCGTCAATTTCCTCCTTTTTACACATTAAACTTCGCATTCCTATTGGCATTTAGAAAGACATTTCACGCCAAATGAGTTTATATTTCGATGAAAGTATCTTCCGCCCGCCTTTCCCTCCCGTTCTTTCCGTATAAGCAAATGATATCTACGTCGTCCCACCTTTTGGAATGCCATAAACAAGAATTCGCTCGATAATGTATTTGAAAGCCGCGTGCGTTTTATTTCAAGACGCGCAACGATCCCTTTTTATTCGGCGCGGTGGGTATATCCTTCCCGGATTGTATAACCGCGCGCGCGCGCGCTCGCGGCCGTCGAAAAAATGTATGCGCAAATATATTTCGACGGCCGTGCCTTGCCTTTATACGCTCGCTGCCTGCCTGCTTGCTTGCTTGCTTGCTTTCTTGCTTGCTTGCTTGCTTGCTTGCTTGCTTGCCCGCCTGCCTGCCCGCCTGCCTGCCCGCCTGCCTGCCTGCCTGCCCGCCTGCCTGCCTGCTTGCCTGCCTGCCTGCTTGCCTGCCTGCCTGCCTGCCTGCCTGCCACGGTGGATATGAATTTTCGTGCAGCACGGTCGTGCACGTGTATTCCCACCATCGGGCCGTCCGTGTTCTCCCCGAGAAGTTCGCGTGCAGTGGTGCTCACTGTGTTCGCGCACCAAGTATCGCTTGGAGTCTAAGTCGCTGAGGCAAAAGTAGCCCGGGAATCGTGTCGTATCGCCCCGAAAGGTAAAAATGCCGTCGCGGAGATACGCGCCCGTCGTGCACAATCGCCGTTGACCTTCTTAATTTCCCATAGAGCTCGCCGCGGGGAAAACCGTTCGCGCGAAGTCTATGAAATATCGTTGCTCGCGGTCTGTAAGATATATGATCGCGCACGCACTTTCATAATTACACAAGTGCGCATTGTGGCTGTATATCTCGAGTTTGCATATCGCGGGCGGTTTGCGGAGAACGAAAATTGCGCTAACTTGAATGTCATTGTTGCGCGTAACGGATCCACCGGCGGTTTTGACCCGTTCTTGCCCCGCGAAACACGGAGGCCGTTAAACTAGTTACGGAACATTATTCGCATAAGCGCACCGTGAAATGTGCTTTTATACGCTGCAAGCGGTTTTACACAGCGGAGGTAATCGGCCGGCGTATAAAGCAAATTAATTATTTGCCCGTTTCCGCGCGGCGCGCGCGCGCATTGCGAAGCACTGGTGGCGCGGCCGGGGATAAGCGAGAGGATCCGCGAAGAGCTTAATTCCCGGCTTCGGAGAAGGATAGGCCGACCGGACGCGCATACGCGTGAATTGTTGACATTCGGTATAATACACATTTCATTTGCGTAATTAACGGTCTGATGTATAGCTACATCGGCGAGCGAACGGAAAACCATTCATAATACGGCCACTCGCCACTCGACGATTACTCATACGCGATACATATCGCATGAGTTTCGAAAGAGGAAGAAAGACACGGGTTCCTCACGAAGCGGAGGCTGCGTCTCATATTCGGCCCCATTGCGGACACGGAACGACGAAATACAACAACGTCGGACTCGTAGAGAGAGAGTAGGTCTAGGATCTCGATTGGAAATGTCCGATAGACAATTATTGACAGCTGTATTTCTCATTCGGATTACTTATTTGGGAAAGCGATTTATATAACGAACGATTTTCAGGATTGCACGGTTTATCTTGTTTTTGATGCCGTTCTCGCAGTTTGTTGTTCTCACGAATGTTCATAAAAAAACATTTGATTTTCCGCGACCGGGCGGGCTTAACCGATCGGCTTAACCGGTCGCACGCGGTCGTGAATAATTCAATCTTCGTTTACCGAGAAACCGGGTGGACGGTTAGGAGCGCATTAATGCGGTCTACTAACGAGTGCAGGTTAATCTGGCATACTCGCACTGACAGGCTCAACGTGCCGTAAAACGGGAGGCACGATGCCATCGTCGCCGCGGTCTTTTTATCGCGGAGAGGCAGCCGCGGCGGACACACGGCGCGGAGACAGAGAGAAAAAGAAAGAACGACATAAAAGAGAGAGAGAGCGACGAGAGAGATTAAGAAAGAATAGGACACCGCGCGCAGCAGTCACGTCGATGGTAGAGACAAAGAGGTGCAGGGGAACGAGCAGATAGCGACGGGAAAAGGAGTGATGTTGGGGAAGAGCGAGGGGAAGAAGAGGGCCGGGGGGCAAGAAAGGGGGGAAAGAGAGTGAGAAGCAGATTGAGGTTGATAGGAAAGAAAATCGCACTCGCACGGCGTCTCGTTAGCTTGTTAACTTGCACGCAACACCTTCGGCTCAAATACCGGATACGCGCCGGGGATCTCTCCTCTTTTCCCTCGTGCCGCTCTCTCGCTCTCCCTCGCTCCTTTTCCTCGCCCTTCTTTTCTCCCGAACCGTACACCCACTAACGTTCCTCCGCCTCTTCTCTTCTCTTCTTTTCCTCCTCCTCTTCTCTTTCTTCTCGCGCTGTCTTCTCTCGCTTATGGCCGGTCCATCAACCCTTTCTGCATGATCTTGCCCGTTGGAGAAACTTGCAGAGACATCGCGTCTCGTGGTGCCTTTGCTCCAAGATATCGCATCATTCTTCGGCTTCTCACCGAGCTGTTGTTCTTCTCGAAGAAAACTCGGTAAGACGCTTTTTCCTAGCGTTAGCTCTTCTAGATCTCTCCCGGCTCTCTGTTGTTAAGTTAGGAAAGGCGATGCACAGAGTGCTCTCTACTCTTGCGCAAAGCGCTTCCTTCTTTCTCTTTCTTGGCGACGACCGGGGGCGAATGGCATTAGCTCTCGGAGACAGATTTCGTGAGAGAGAAAAGTTGAACGAGAAAGTAAAGGATAAGGGAAGCGGAGGCGGGCGGCGGCGAGCACGCGGAAATCGGGAGCACGGTTCGTTGAATTATTTCTCTCCATTGGATATTGACATTCATTTGTGTCGACCGTGAGTTTGCCGACTATACGAGGGCGGAGACGCAAGAGTCTCGGCGAATTGCATTACGTTTCTCTCCAGACTTAACTGCCTTTGGCTTTGTTGTTTATCGACATGTTTTTCAATATTTTTTCCGAACTATTCCGTAAATATTACAAATAACAAGAAAAATAACCGTAAAAACTTTTAATTTGCTGGAAGATTGTAAGTTCGAAACGAACAATTACTGTATTATTATTTCGGAACTTCTGCGCGCTCAAAACGTTCGTCCCAGTTTAGATGATTTAATGCATCATTCGATGCACAGCAGCATACATCAACTAAATACATGTAGCGTCCCGCCTTATCGTGCCATCTCGCCGCAGGCAGCTTTATGTACGCGATTGCCTGGGTGTAGCGGGTTTATCTAAAAATCTACACACAAACGATAGCGCACTCCGCACGTCGAGATAAGGCGAGATCTATCGATAATTTCGCGGTGAGGCTTTTTTTCTGAGGCGTTGCCCGCTGCTAAGTCATCGTGGCGGTAGCAAATCACTATTGCCTAGCCCAACGGTATCGATCAAGCTAACATCGGGTCGATATTAATTATTAGAGCAGCGCGAAGCGATGCGCCGCTAATCTCGACGATAAGCTTTTCCCCGTTAAGCCGCTATCTTCGTAATTCATCTTCCTCCGCGGCGCGCTCGTATCGTCCAAGGTACGAATTCACGTGAAATTTAAGGCGCCATATCTCCGACGACGAGGCCCCCGATTCGAGATGCAATCGCATAGCCGCGTCGGCGCGTCCGCTTTTGGTCGTCGTCAGTGGCATTTAATTAAAGAAAAAGAAACACACAGAAGGGGGGAAGAAACGAGCGGCAAATCTCGAAAAGGTCGTCGTTACGTCGCGGCGCATTAGCTCCGAGTGGCGCGTTTAATTACCGTCGCGACGTTACGTTCCTTAATGTTGGCTTCATGTTGAAAAGAAATAGACGCCAACAATATGAACATATACTGTATGTGTGTCTTCTTTTCTTCTATTACGAATTAACATTTCTACTTTTATTTTGTTAATTAGATAACATTTTCTATTCTGTATCTGTTAGATGTTTTTATATATACTACCGATAATTTTTTTTTTTTAATGTGGACTCGGATCTCGGCTTTTCGCGAGGACAAACGCTCGAGCGGTCGAATACCTCACATAAGACAGAGAGAGCACGGCGTTTCTTGTCATATCGTTATAGAAGAACGGTGGACGGGGCGCTAACCCGTCCCCACCGCGCCTTCATAGCCGCCTCGTAACCGGACGACCGGCAACCTAACCGAGCGAGGCATGCGAGCCCCGGGCAGGACGAGCACCGTTCCCGAGCACGAGAGAAGGAGAGAGTGTTCCTTCTGTCGAACCGTTCGGCATGGGACGCTACCGACCGCAAGATCGGCTCGATCGGTCTCGGCGTTCTATTCAATTGCGTACGTGACACAAAGGACGAACGAGGAGGAAAGGAGGGAGACTGGCCAAGAGTGTCCTTCCTCGTCCCGCGATTCCCTCTCGTATCTACCACTTCTTCCGCGGATCGTAACGATTCGACCCTGCGGAAATGTGCGCTCGACTTCGCCTTTGCGAGAACACAGCTCCGCGCACCGATTTCAATGCGCGTTCCGTACTATATTTTCTCTGTACACAATTACACCGCAGTTTGCCGCGAATGTCCATCAAACGTTCCAGCACCGCGCGCGCGCAACCCGACATCGCTCATTAAATGGTAATAGTGGCGATTTATTTGCGCGCTCGCGTTGTTCTTCGCGACTTGTTGAGAGACTCGAAATGGCGCGAAATTGTGTCTCGCGACGTCTGGAAAAATTGCCTCACGAATAAACAAATCGCTGTATGATGGATGATGCAGCTTTCGCGCATTACGCGCCAGGTATATATAAATTTTGCTTTATCATTACTTTATAATGTCTCTATCTTTGGAACTAGAACGCTCTTTTCGAGCAAATTTGCCTTGTGATCTCCGCGCGATTTGAAAAACAGACTCGTTTTCCTCGAGAAAACTCAAGAAAACGATGGGAAGGAACGGAAGCATTCACGTAGATTCAGTTTACGTTGGCCGAAGTCGTCGTCGTCGTCGTCATAGTATTGACGCAGAGATCTCGCGTCTCGAATTTCTCGATATCGTTTCGTTCGCGATTTCTGGGAACGCCGGTCTCAGGCAATGCCGCTTAGACGGAAATACGGTAATAAAACTTCGGAGTTAAATGTTACCGCGAGAGAAAACTAACCCCCGAGTGCAGTTTCGATGTAGAAACTTAAGCAGCCATCGGAATAGAAAAATTTCCTTGCGAAGTCGCTGCCTCGCGGAATATAAAGTACCCTTGGTGCGTGGAGGAGAGAGTCCCGACTGTTTCTTCTGCAGAACCACTCGATTAAGAATCCTATCGGCCATCGGATCAATTCGATTTGCATCCGCCGACGTTTTAGCTCAATAAAATATGCCGACACGCAGCGTCTGGCACCAAGCACACTCGAACACTGCCCTAAATTAAAGAAGACATCTTCACCGGCGCCGCTTTAGGATCCATCTCTCTGTCGTTTCATAAAATTCCAATTTCATCATATTCGTTCTGTAAATCGTTTTGCAAATAAATACGGAATTTCTATGCAATATCGACTAACTAAGGTAACTTTGGTCAATACAATGGTACAGCCAATTGCTGTGTGATGAAAGAAAAATAAAATGATTTCTCGGACACACGCCTGCGAATCACACACACGCCTCCTCGCAGTTGCAAATCCCGCCGGCACTTACCATACGAAATTTCATTATGGAAATCGTTTCTCGAGACAGTCTCGGGAAAGAGAGTATCAGATGTTTTTCTTTATTTTTTTTCTCGGTTAAAGAACTGCCGCGGTTATATTAAATAAAAGTCTTCGGCGCAGTCGAAAGACGAGAGAAAAACACATCGCGAGTTTGATCGTCGCGAATGCGCGTTTTTACATAGGGTTGTTACGCGTGCTAGTTAATATCCAGTCCCCCCCCCCTGATTTCCATTTATGAACTCTTCCCGCGGCGACGACACGGTCTCCCGCGTGTGCAACTTTGTGAAACGACGTTTTTATAAACTTGAATCGTTTCAGAACTACGAGACGTAGTTACTGATTTTCTTTCTAACCATATCCCGGGAGATCCGTGAACGCGGAACAGCGCGAGAATTACAGCTATGGAATCTTCAACGATGCGTACCGATAAAGCAACGCGCGCGCGCCGAGCAACGTGCGTATTAATCATTTGACGGAGTTCCTACTTATCACGATCAGCGTATAACTTAATTCCTGCTTTAAGCCGGGTGTTAAATCGCACGTCCAAAGCGCGGAAGGACATAGATCTCACCCTCGTGTTATAGCCTTCTCTCTTCCTTTGCTGTTCGGTTGACTGCGAGCCGTGCGATCATGCCGCGCTGTCGTCGCTGCTATCCGCAACCGCGTGAAATTGAACGAGGAGTATAATCAGATTCCTCTCTACGAGAGGGAGGGAAAGAGAGAAAGAGAATGCTCTCGCAGAAAACTGGTATCTTTCAGAAAACTTTCAGTCCAACTCTTTAATAATAACTCGCACTGCGCAAAACACGATAATTGCGAAGCACGAGATTCCGGAATTGTTACGTGTCAAAAGAGTAACACTTTAGTGCGATAACGAAAATAACTTTTGTTTCTTCACGTACGTTGTGTATGTCACACAAAAAAATATATATATACAGCAAAACTGTAATCGTAGAAAATACTTCGATGACGAGTACAAGGAAAGAGAAATCCGTGTCTTGAAACGTTCGTGTTCGAACCGCGTTTTCGCACGAATCGTATCGTCTCGGAAGCCGCTCTGTTCGCAACAGTTTACCGAGCAACGTAATTTGAAACGTTGAGAATTACTTTGTTTTTGTAATAAAAAGACCCCGCGGAAGCAACAAATTATACGTTCACGACATAGTGGATGATTGTTACTGTACGAGAGCGCAATCTTATCGACGGACGCAGATGCATCAGGCGGAGGCCTCTCGTTGTTTCGAAGTTTTCATTGTTTTGCGTTTGCCATCGCGCGTGACACGAAATCGGGTGGAATGGCAGTGTGCTCGGGAATTTTGAACGTTCGCAGCTGTGCTCATTTTCTCAGCAGCAGATGTTCTTCCCGCAAGGCTGCGCTCGCGTGTACGAGGTTGCGCACATACCCTCTTTTATGGTTATTTTACAGCTTACAGAAAGTTTTTATCGTCGCGCGCCACAGTAATGCGTGGTGCTGCTTATATAAAAAAAAACAAAGCAACATTGATGAAAATATATAGATATGTATTTACATTAATTGTGCGTCGCGCGCAATCGTCTTTTCGATGAAGTACAACCGAGAATTTCAACGTTATCTCTCGACGGTGGCGCGTCTCTCTCTCCTGTAATTGGAAACTTAAAACAATCTCATTTGCATACGAAAGCACTTTGATCGCGCTAGAGTCAACAGTGTTGTACAAGTTTAGCTCAACACTTCACATCTATTAGCGGCATTCCCGGATGCAATTAAACTGACGAGACCGAGAAACTGCGGCTTTGTTCTTTCGGTTACCTTTGACGCGGTTGGAAATGGTTTACTTGCGAATTCCGTTTTACATAATCGTTTCAATTTCCGTCTTTAATTATGTGTACAATTCTTGCGTATGTGTAAGCTTTCGATTTCTCCATAAATTGCAAAGATAGAAAACGCGTAGACGGACAATTTTCATCTAAATAGCAATGGTCTAAATATCTAATATGCAAGATAGAGAGTCTAATCCTTTACTATCGGTCTAAATTGATTGAATCCCTCGCGTTACGTAACTGATCCTTCGTAATCCCTTCGCGATCTTTGCATATATTTGCCTCACAACCGTAAAGCGCGTTAAATATTCCACGGAAATGGATTTGACGAAGTAAAATTAGCGCGCGATTGATATAAAGAAAGATATATATTTCATACACACGGAAATTCTCTAGATTGTGTTGCGCAAACGAAATTTCCGGAGTCTTTGCGTTATCGCCGTTGCAGTTAAGGGGCACCGCAAGTCTGGAATGGCGAGTGCACTACGACGGTATCTACAGCGTGGTCTGAAAATGTCGAAAAGTTGGGCGGATTGTCAGCTGGCTTTAATGCGCAACGAAGCGTGTCAACGGGGTCCCATGGTATTATTACCGAGTCTCTCCCGGAGCCGCACTTGTAACCATACACGAGCGCTGGAATGGCTCGACACGCCCCGCGACTCTCGAGCAGTTGCGCTCGCAAAGAGTTGATTAAAGTCACCGGTCGGTCGGTCGGTCGGTCGGTCGGTCGGTGCAACTTGTATTTTCGACCTCTCCTCGCGTCCGAGAGAGAACCCAAAGAGGTTGGATCCAATTCAATGTTCCGCGAAAGTGCTTTGTAATCGATCGTGTGCTCGCGCGCGCTGCTCTCTCGCCTCTCGAAATGTTTCTTCCGCCGGTGTCAGTCCCGCAACGACAGGCAGATCCACCTCCGTCAATATTAGCGATGCTTGTTCGGGACGAGGCAACACTTGCTTAATAAATCGAATTATTCGGCGTTCGCGGGGTTCGTTAAAAGTCCATTTATCCGACGATCGCGCGTTGTAACGGGTCGATCGTGAAATCACGAAATATCTTCTCCGCTCACGGTTCGTCAAACCGACTTCATCATCGATGACGAGAAATCGACGTCGTATCTGCTTTCGAGAGAAATTTATCTGCCGCGCGCTTCTGATTAATTGCGTTTGACAAGATAAACTGGGAGCTCGTTTGCTGCATTAGCTACGCTAAACGGCTTAAGGCAACTTCGGAGTAAATTGCGAACTATTTTATATTTATTTTTGACGCGCTATTCATCGTTTTTTTTCGCGCGTAATAATCAATTTCTGCTTCCTGTACTGTTGTTGCACAACGCTCGAAAAAAAATACAAGTTTTACAAATTATAATTTTGAGAGCAGAAAATGACCTATTAACATTAGTCTGTACATAGCGGCGTTTTTTTTTTTTTTATATCAAGAGTAGTTATTAATCGAGCACGCGAGATATGCGTGTCGCGCTTCGAGAATAGAGCGAGGGGGGACGCGATATTCTTTGTGACGAAGTAAAAGGGGGCGAAATTAATTGTCGGTCATTACCTGGAATTCCATGGCAACATTGCGCGCTTTAACATCATTATTTTGCTTTTGCCCACATCTGAAAGTTCACGCACAAAGAGTACAGATGATTTCTGCGAGTTATTATGATGTTACACGGTGCCCTCGCGTTGTGCTTTCGCGTTGTACGCCGCGACGATGTATATGCAAGAAGGGGATAACTGACTATACCACAGTTCGCATAATCAGCAAGCCGCAGCGGTCGCGGCGGCGGCGGCGGCGGCGGCGGCAAGGATAGCGCACGTGTGAAATATGCATTCGCTCCGCGAGACAATGCAAGCGGGACACTAAATTCTCAATCGCGATAACTGAACTACGCGGCAACATTTGCGTGTACACGCAATCCGCGCAATATAAAGTTCACAGTCGGGAAAGACAAGCAATGCCTGGTAATTGAAGACAGAACTTTTTGCGCTCGATTTCGATCTTCCCGAATGGCAAAAATAAAGCACAACTCCGACATAATTACACCGCTGTATCAAAATACTGTACTTGTAGACTAACGTTGCGCAATTACTCTCGCAACTCCCCTAAATCCGAAAGAATGAGAGATAAGCGCGTCCGAGTTCTCAGAAATTATCTAGATTAATCACAATTAAGCGCAATTAGGTACGTCGCAAGCGATTATAGCGGTCGCGTCGCGCAACGCTTCGCTCGGTTTTCCAACCGAGCTGTAACGTAATCACAGAGAAGTGACACAGATTCTTATTCGCATGATTTAACGTCGTCGAGTACCGGTTGAATTTCGCGAAACCTCGAGAAGTAAACGACTCGCGCGTCCTTCCGCGGTGCGCTCTCGCGAATACGGGAGCGATTTGCGGCTTCGACGATTCAACGGCTTGTGATAAAACGCGGCTGCTCAATGATCCGACGCGAGGCAATTTGAGATCGCCGGTGCCGATTTGCGCGAGAACGCGAACATCCGGAGAGCCTGGCTCTCATCCGATGGCTTCTCGAGATGACAGCGAGGACGAAGACGAGGACGTCGAGACGAGGCGTAGGAACGGCCGTGTGCCGTTGCGGCGAATAGAGCAAACAGAAATTCCGTTATACCGCATAAAGCATTGGCGACCAGATTGGCGAACGGAGGGCGACGAAGAGAAGGCTGTGGAAGAAGGCTGGCAGGCATGCGGGCCGCATTCTCGGGGAACTGCTTTAACTACTGCGCGAACGAGTTAGCGAGCTGCAAAGCGTAGGAGCTGGATATTATGAGGGGCCGGTTTATTATGGGGGGAATGGGGGGCCGGCTCGGACGAAAGAAGTGCAACGAGAAGAATAAGCGCACCCGCGCTTTATCACGCGCTCCTAATTCGTTATTTTCCGCAGTAAAGACTCTTCCGATTTTATGCGCATTAAAATTCTTCACTTGCCTCTCGTTTTATCGGTGGCGAGTTGTTATTCCGTTTGGCACTCGCGCGCGCGATATCGGCGCATGTACTCTTCTCGGAGGGAACGCGCGTTGTATTATTGCCCGAGCTGGCGGGTTCTTGTCGTCGACGATTCAAACGCCGCACGACGTATAAAGACGTCGGCCGTATCGATTTTATGGCCGCTGTTTTAATTTCAGATTCACGCTAATTTTCCTCGTCGCTACTGCCGGCCGCGCGCGCGGTCCCCGTCTCGTTTTATTAAACCGAATAAACGAATAAAGTGGAACAGGTTTGTACGAACTCCATAATCAGTGCGCGCGCGCTTTCAAAAACCGTCTTTGTCCGGTTCATTATTTATCCTGACGAGATAGACACGCCTGATTCCCGCTGCCTTTCGCCACTCTCTGGTCCGCGCGCCTCGAGTAGAGTATCTGGACTATTGTAATCTCGCGATCTCTCACCCTCCCGTTCGTGTAATTTCTTCCTCTTTCGCCGCGCGCGTCGTCGCGCCGGACGCACTCTGGCAACTCCAGAGATTTTTCTCAGTACATTAAATTACACTCGAGGGGACTGGTTGACGGCCACGAGCCCGCCTTGACCAAGGGCTTTCAGCGAAGAACATAAGCGATGCAAAGAGTGTTTTACTCGTGATATGTTGTTAAGGACTTGTTAATTACAAAAGTGGCAGAACAGGATCGGCAGATAGAGGAGCGTCGGACTCGTTACGGCTTCTCGCCGATGCTCGCTCTGCTATCACTGGCCGATCGCCATTTGCCGAACAGTCGCGATTAGAATTTTTTTACTACAAGTGATTTTTCTTTATTACTTTACGAGGAAATCTGTTTTATAGAAAAAATGCACGTAATAAAATACACATAATACTGTATAGAAAATCTAATAAAGATTGAAGCTAAGGCGATTACAAATGATGACAACGTGTTTCGACACGGACGCGGCAAAATAGATATCGGATAACGTAATCATGATGTCGATTGTTTGATTAGTCAACGGAAATAATTTGTCGAGCCGACTTAAATGCCACGCACGTGATGATAACCGATATTGCGTTGCGTTCTCTCGAAGTAGACGTTCTGATCGATCTATAATCTACGCTGAGATGCGGAGAGCTCAGAATGTTAGATACAAGCACGCGATCATTGCTGGAATGACGAGCGCCGCTGAGTACAACAATGCGCGATTGCGAATTCCGCGTGTCATTAGATTCAAACCACAAAATGCAGTTACGGCGCGGGGAGGGACTCGCGCTTCTTTCTCTGCGTGTAAAAGTTATGGTGCCACATTCGCCGCGATATTTACGTTATTTCTTGATATTTGCAATTGTAGCTGCCGATGGCGCTACCACATTATTTCGCGCACCGATCAAATTGCTCACACGCAGCTGTTATACTACTAGCATTGATTACACGACGATTACACGCAATCGTGAGCCGTGCAATAATGCGGCTCGCGTTTGCGAACGTTTTCACGTAGCTACAATTTTCTAGCGTCGCTCATTTAGCTCGCGCGCTCTTACTCGCTGGTTTCGCATGCCGCTCCGCCGCGATAAGATCAAAGATCAGAACTGACAAGTCCGATTTTTACATTTTCCCAGCCCGGTTTTTTTATGATACTGTAATAGAAACTAGCAATTATTGCTTTCCCTTGTTCTGTATCTTTTGAAGTACTCGTGTATGAACTTGACTCAAATATAAAAATTTATTTTTTTCTCTCACACACGTGTGTGTGTGTGTTTCAGCTAAATTTTTTCGCACAATATTTTTCGCACCGTGTTAGTTTTTTTAAATTATATTTTCTTTCCACTGCATTAGTGTGAAGCAATAATATAACCGGAGAATTTAACTCCGTTTAGTGTGAAAGAGCGTAGAACTGAAATTTTCTCTTAACTGTCTTCTCCCTACCGAATTGTCTCTTTTCTATTATCTTCAGGTAGATATTACTTATTCTGCTGACGCAACAGTAACAAGACGTGATGACAATGTATACAGACGTGACTCGATTAACATAAAGTATTGTTTTGTTCTCGAGCTACCTCAGAAAATGGTGCACAAAGCCTGCATCGAAATGGTAGATTTAATTGTTATGCCGTGAATATCGCGTATACACCGCTTTGTCATTTTATTGCATTAACTGAAAATGAGAAAGTGCACTGCATACCGTTTGTAAATTCGCTTTAATGCGCCTTTGATATTTCTCTCGGTAAGTACGCTTGAAGAAAAACAATATCTTTTCGCCTGTGAAAAATGCAATTCGAAATTTAAACGTGCAACGAGATATGCGAAAGGATATTTGAAACTACGTGCTTTTTTCAAAACTATTTTTAACAATTTCATGAAAAATTTCAAAAGATGTATATAACTGGAAGGTAATTTGTGCGATATATGTGAAGGAGGCAAAAATCGGAATAAAACAAGAGGATTAAAAACATAAAAATAGAATGTTTTATTATTCAGAGAGGAGAGTCATAGTTTTTATTCTAAAGTAATATCGTTTTTCTTTCCTGTTGTCGAATAGATTGTGAAACACGATAATCGCTTGCGGGGAAAGCTTAAAAACAAAAAGACAAATTTCGATGTACAAAAAGACGTTTGTACATTTCGAATATTTGTAGCAGCGCTTCAGTTTTCTTGCATAATTCACGCACGCTTTGAATTCGACTGTCGCATTTTGGATAAGATACGTCACGTAAAGTTTTGTTTTATCTTCTATCGAGTGCGCTGAGAGACGTTTTCACCGTGCTAAAATTATTACATTGCGTCAGCTGCATGTGTACAATGAGTAGGAAGGCGCATTTGTTATTTTTATAGAAAAATATATATATATATTATAGTTTTACTTCATATACAAATTGCGCACCAAAATAAAAATTTATAAATGCGAGATTATAGTTAACATTTAATTCATGTTTGCTCACACTTGCAATAAGACTGTCGAACTCAAACACATAACATTTTTTAAAGTAATTTATTAGTCGAAACAGTAAACAACTTTTGTTACACAACAATTGCCTTCGTTTTTTTGTGTCATTACAAAAGCAGCGCTTCTACAAGTCGCATAAAGTCTCTTTATCGATCAAAACGAAATAAATAAGAAAATAAAGTAATACTTTACAATGTTTACGCCGAAAATGTTTCGTTATCACCGTGGAGCGTCAGTCTCTGCCTGCTGAAACGCTCGTAAGCTCGTATTTTCCTGGATGAAATTCGTCATCAACCAGATAGGGAGTGATAGAGAGAAATGTAAATACAATTAAATATACATATAATAATTATAATTAGGAAGTATCACTGTTGGCGCGCAGTGGCTCGAAGCCAGGCTATCTAAACAGTCGAGTTGATGTTCGAGCAGGTGCACGTAGCGTCGCGAGAGAACACTCGGCTCGATATTAAGCGATATTTTACTGGGAAAGAGAGCTTGATCGTGGAACCACGCACACGAGAGATGGCTGCCGACTGAGTCAAAATTATCACGCGACACTTTTTCACCGAGAAATTCAGAATTGGCGAAACTGTTTGCACTATTCGATATACAGAATATTTCACACAGTACACGAAGAGTAAAAGAATTTAAGTACACGCTGTTACCACAGGCGGCAGACGCATCTCCTTCATTCCACGATCGCACACATTCACACACCATCATCACACATACACACACACTTGTACGCGATCATCGCACGTACCATGAGCCGAATAACGGTGTCGGTTCGATCGTAATTCGCGACCGAACGGACAACGTTTTATTTACAACGAGTTTTGGCTGTCCGCCCTCATCGCAAGACTCTCGTACCGATGTGAGCTTCTTCAATTTACAAGATTCTACGAATTTTCCACACCGGATTCAATTCACGCTCCGCGCGAGAGCATCTTAAATATCTTTTCACTCTTATCACACACCGTCTATATACACGTGGCTCCTTTTTATCGTGTGTGCCCTCGGAAGGCACGCTTTATTTATACATATAAATCCTCCGTTATTTACACACTCCGTAATTTTATTGCACCGTCTGAGCGCTCGCTGAAGCTGCGATTGCGCAAATTCTCGACGCGAGCTCGTCTCACACATGTCGTTCTTCGTACTGTCGTGGTTGAGAGCACTGTCGTTTACACTTGACACGAACGGCACTTCACACGCGAGTCGCACTCGAGCGGATCATATATGGACGGACACGGTGCGTGAACTGTTGGACGTTCTGTTGTTGTGCTGCCGTCGGACCGGCGGCGGCTGCCTCGTCCTCTGCTGCGTCGTCCGTTGATTGTTCGGCACGTCCGGCAACGCGAACCGTAATTTCTCCCAGAAGAGCTTGTCGCCCCACTGCAAATAAGTGTTCGTCTTTAGATATAGCCGTATATCCGGGTCGAGATCGCGCTGGTGCACGTCGCCGACTAGCACGAGAATGAGCCGGCGTCGTCTGTCGCGCAGCACCTGATGGTGCGCTGATTTGAAGTCGAAGCGGCACCATTCAGACTTAATAAAATTTTCCGACAGCACCATTATCGTTCTGCGCGACGATTCCACCGCTTGCACGATTGTGTCGGCCAGAAAGCTACCAACCGGAAAATCTCTATAATGAAGACACAGCTTGTACGATGGGTTTCCCATTTCGAGCACAGGCGCCAGTTCCTCCGCGACGAACGCTTCGTCCTTCGAGCTGTAACTCACGAAGGCGTCGAAGAGCTTGTCGCGATCGTCCCGATCGACTTCGTGATTTCGATAGAATATCCGCACGCCGAAACGCGAGTGAAACCACACGCGCAATTCATGACGAAATACAAAAGCGAGCAGACAGAGGAGGATGACGATGACAGAGCTGGCCAAGGTCGCCACCAGTAGAGGCAGATAATCCTGCAGAACCTGCTTCTCGATGATAGTCTTGGTGTAGTTACGATTGATATCGTTGTCGACGGAAATCGCGCCAGTGCAAACGCTCTCGTTACCGATATGCTCGCTCGCGTCCGCCATCACTGAGAAACCAAACTCGTCGTCCGCGAACACTTCATCACCGAACGTTTCGAATTCCGTGATATTGTACACGCAACGTAACGCGGATGCGTCCGTCACGCGGACACTAGAGTCGCGCGTCCACTCGCGATAACTTTGAAGATAGTCACAGTCACAAGTCCATGGGTTTCCGGCAAAGCTGACCTCGATAGAACCGGGCAATGTCCAAATCGCTATCGTGGTCAAACGGTTGTTTTGCATTCGAAGAATTTTCAGAGAACGTACCGGGACGAACGTGTCGTTGCCGACCGTAGCGATGCGATTACGCTCAAGATGCAACTCGATCAGTGCGTCCAATCCTTCGAATTCTTGACCGCGCAGTTCGCGTATTCTGTTGTCTTGCAGGTGCAGAACCTTGAGGTCGCGCATTCCGTTGAACGACCTGTTCTGCACGATCTCGACGTTGGACGCGTTGAGAAACAGCGCCGTAAGCTTCTTGCGGCCGATGAACGTGTGACTCGCCACGATGCGCAGGTCGTTGCCGTCTAGATAGAGACGCGTGGTATCCATTGGTATCTGCTCGGGTAACTGATTAATATGGCCGCCATTCGAGCAATCCACAACGTTCGCCGACCACGACTGATCGTGGTAGCACGTGCAGTTCTGCGGACACATCATCTCGCAGTCGCACGAGTCGAAATCGCAGCAATGACACAGCGCGAAGCAATGAGTCTCGTACTTGCAGAGAAACTGCGAGTGCGACGCTTCGACCAGCGGCACAAAAGCGTGCTCGCGGTCGTACAGCAGTTTGCAGTAGATGCTGTCGAGGTCCATCACGCGCGGCTGCACGCGCGACTGATTTTGCCGATTAACGCGCTGCAGCCATTCCATGGTGCAATCGCAAAGATACTGATTATCGCCGATGTAGAATTCCGGTAACATTTTATCCGGCGGTACGGCGCTGATACGCAACGCGTAAGGCTCAAGATTTCGAATCTGATTACCCTTCAAGTCCACGCGAGTCAAATTAGGTTTCTTGAAGAACGAATAACTCTGCACTTTCGAGATCAGATTGTTGTTGAGAAACAGCAGCTCGATGCTCATGGGAATTGCGTTGCCGGTGATCTCGGTGAGCTTGTTCTCGCTCGCGTCGAAAGTACTCAATTGTAGTTGCGTCTCGATCTCGAAGTAATTCCCTAACTCCCGGATCTCGTTGGAGTGTATGTCCAGCCACTGAAGCCCGGTCGGTATCATCGCGTAGTCGAACCACTTTAGCTTGTTGTCACTGACGTTCAGCCAGACGAGGTTCGGCAATTTGGTAAAGAGGCCGGTGATGTCGGTCAGCTGATTGCCGTCCAGACGTATCGCCTGCAGATTGAGATTCTCGTCGAACGTGCCGGGGTCAATGTACTGTATGCGATTTCGCGAGAGATTGAGGATCTTGAGTTCTTTGATGCGATCGAAGATGCCCTTTGTCAGATTGCCGATATGATTTTCGGTTAATCGAAGTCCGTACAGCTGCGCTACATGGTCGAAGGTGCCGCTCGGTATCTCGGAGATGAGATTCTCGCCGAGGTCGAGGGTACGCAGGAGGGGAGTGGCTTTCAATGCATCCGGTACCGATGTCAGCCGATTACCGTTAAGATGAAGGTCCTGCAGGGACGAGGCGTTTCTTAGAGAACCCGAGTGTATCGTATGCAACCGGTTGTTGTCCAGCGAGAGGAGACTGAGCACGTAGAGGCCGCTCAGCGTGTTCGCGTCGATACTGGTCAACTGGTTGTCGCTGAGCAGCAACGTGTGCAAGTTGTAAAGCGCCGAGAACGTGTTTTCCGGTAAACTCTCCAGTAAGTTTTCTTGCAGTCGTAAAATCTGCAGGCTGTACAGATCGCGAAAAACAGTCGGATCGAGGCGCGCGATATGATTACTCGAAAGATCTAACACCACTAAACGCACTAAGCTACTGAATGTAGCCGCGTTCACCCATTCCGCCGTTAATTCGTTGTGCGACAGGTCTAACACTAGCAACTGCGTTAACTCACTGAACAATCCGGGCGGCAAAACACTTAGCGTATTATTTCTCAGATGAATCTCTTGAATATCTCTCGCATCGCTGAACAGCTCCGGCGGCAAGCTGGCGAGACGGTTGTCGGCGAGTCTCAAGATGGCCAGCGAGGAGAGGCCTTCGAACGCGCGGTCCGCCATAAAACCGATGGCGTTGCACCGCAGGTCCAGGCTGTGCAACCTCGTCAAACCGGAGAACGCCGCGCTCGGCAGTGATTCAATGCTGTTGTTGCTGAGATCGAGTTCCCTGAGGTTTGTCAGGCATCTCGCTCCGGCGGTGAAACGAAAACTCGTGATATCTCTGAGCCGGTTCCTCGTCAGATTCAAGATCTCTAAGTTAACTAACGGACATAGCACACCTTCAGGTATGCTCCACATATTATTCTCACCGAGATCGAGCTTCTCCAGCTGTCGAAGCTCGTCGGTGAAGGCGCCCGGGGAAACGTCAAGCGCCATGGCGGACCAGTCGGTATTATGCGTTCTCACGGTGAGATTGCGCAGCTCGCGCAGACCTTTGAACGCGTCGTCCGACAGGTTGCCGATCTTGCAGTATTCGATTACAAGCTCGCGCAGCTCCACCAACGGCCTGAAGCTGCCGGCACTCAGAGAACTTTGGTAGAAAAGCGCGTCGCTGCATTCCAGTCGCAGGCGCACCGTGTGCTGCGGCTGTATCACGCTGAAGTTCGTGTTTTCCAACTCGCTGTTGATGGTTCGCAAGCGACACACCAGCGACACGTCGTCCTCGGCGTCGCCGGTCGTTATCCACTTGCATTCGTCCGGCGCCTTGTACCTGAGCGCTTTGCTCAGAGACGCGCCCAGGACACCGAATATCGTGCCCAACAGTATGGCGAAGAACGCAGGACTACCCCGCATCTTTACGCCGCGCGTAATCAATGTTCCATCAATGTGGCGGGCCTCCCCGCGACCCCTTCCTCTTCACGTTAATTCCAACTGCAACGCTGCTGCGTTTTGTGAAACCGGCGTCGATCCATTTAAATCACCACCGGTCACTG
The DNA here is from genome assembly GCA_014825685.1 of Pseudomyrmex cubaensis. Taxonomy (NCBI): domain Eukaryota; kingdom Metazoa; phylum Arthropoda; class Insecta; order Hymenoptera; family Formicidae; genus Pseudomyrmex; species Pseudomyrmex cubaensis. The sequence goes on from QVOA01015846.1 coordinate 113,360, forward strand.
TAATCCTTTACCTCACATCATCCATATCACTCTCTTTCACCTCTCTTTGTCGCGCGAACGATCTCTCGCACCTCACTGCGCATCTTACGATCCTGGCGGTTTCATCTTCGCGAGTTTCACCGCATACGTTTCTGAACGAGCAAAACAGCGCGCGTTAAACGAGACAAAACGACGAATGAGAAAGAGAAAGAACGAGAGGGAGCGGGTTCAGCGACCTCGAGATTATCGTCTCTTTTAAACGGTGAGAAAAATCTCGCGGACGCCGAAAAGTCTGCGCGACGACGAGTATGACGCGCGCGTATACGGCTCCGGTAGGGCCCGCGGTTCCTCCAGGACTGGTTCGCGGAGTTGTAAGGCCCCGGCGGGCTCCGTTACCCTTCGCTCCGCCGCCCACCGCATCGGCTGCCACCTTCCGTACCTCGCCTCTCACCGCTTCTCCTTGGCCGTCCTTCCTTCTCCCACCGGCGTTCCCCGCCTTCTCCTCTTTCTTCTCTTCGTCGTCGTCTTCGTCGTCGTCGTCGTCGTCGTCGTTCGCGTACCCAGGTTCCGACGTTCTGGCAAGCCTATAAAAACAAGACAGGTACACTCTCCGGGTCCTTACAGTGGCTCCTTCGCATCTGCGAAGACCTCCTCCGTCTCCGCTACGTTCTCATTTCCTTGTCCCTCTTTCCTGTTTTTTCCATCGCGCATCCTTCTCCGTTCCTCGCTCTTCTCTTCTTCTTTGCACACCGCACGCTCTCCGCATCTCGTGTTCTCTCCACTCTTTCTCTCTCTTTCTTCATGTCTCTCTCCTCTCTCCACCCGTCCGCTCCTGTCGATCTTCCCTTTTCTCTTCTCTTCCTCTCTATTCTTTCGTATTGCTGTTCGATCCGTCCGCGAAATCTTGCCACGCTGTCGTCATCTGTTCTCACATCGTTTCTACGATTCTGTCACGTAGAATGGGACCTCGAAAAAGGATGTTTGCCCGATGCCTTTGTACGAATCCCGTTTACGTTCGTATTCCGGTCGTCCCGCGTTTCGCAAATACTTTTTGTAAATTTCCGTCGCGTCTCACTGTGTTTCTTTCTCTTTCTCTCTTTTTCGCGGTCATCTGCCTCCGATAAAAACCGCTTGTTCCGCCGGTTTACATTTTACACTAATTAATTTTTGCTCAGTAGCTACCACTTAATACATCCAATTATATTTTACTTTGAATTTATTCACAAGTTCTTATTTAGACAAGAAAATTTATGTTTTTCTTTTCTCGTCTTTTAAATAAAAGTTTAAATTAAATTCGTCAAGAGAAAAAAACATGAGTTAGTTTCTTACAATCCAGCTTTTCAACTGTATTCAAAAAATTTATATATTTTTTATCCCGTTGATCGTAAAACGACTAGATGCATTGTGTCAAGAATTGTATATGAAGTAGCATGTCAAGTGGCCTTCTGTAGGAAACTCCGCCCTTCAGAAAACAGTGCTTAGCGGTGGTGTGGTCCCTTCGTCGTTGAAAAGTGATTTGTTACCTTTACCTGTCCAAACTAGGGTTTCCTATTGCTAAAAAGGTCCTTAAATACATTGTCATCGCTTAAATCTGCGATCTGACAACTCCCGTTCACATCGAAACTCAGATAACCATAAACAGAACGTTTAAATTTATTCAATGAAGTATATGTGGATTAGGTGAGTAAAGAAAATAAAAAAAATTATATTAAAAAAAAAAAGAACTTTCGTGACGTTTTCTTTAGACAAATTCAACTTCGCATATCATTTGATAAGAATTTATTAACAGAAATTATAACATTGATGTTCTTGTCCGATACATATGATAATATGTTTTTTTAATTACACAATGTCTAAATAAGAACTTGCGAATAATAACTACATCAGTTTCTTCGTTTTACGTTTTAACGGCTTACTTGAGAAGAGAAGGATAAAAATTCGTCTCCGTCATTGTTATTGCCGATAATGCGAGTGGACTACCGATTTCGCAATTAAGCGTGCATTTTATCACCCGCGTTCATTGATCGTTATTACAAGATCGTTACCAAGGCCGCGAGGCTTAAATCGGTATTATATTTCACTCTTCCGCCAAGTTCCCTCTCGCTCTGGTAATTGGCAACAGTGGACTGCATTTTAGCCATCTATATAAGCGCCTGTAATATTATTCCCCGGGTATCTGATGTTTCGCGGATTAACCATGTATCACGTGTTGTAAAACGAAACTGCAACCTGCTAACTACCTCGATTATCTCGCGAGAGTTCGCGCCATTCTTTCTCATTACACAAATATCTTGACTTCTTCCGGGAAAGAGTTGCTTCATTCTCGAAAAATTATTTTCGCCGGGGCTTTCGTCGGGATGCAATTTTTGGCCAATATTACTTTCCCGCCGCCCAATTACGGTATCTCGCGCAAACGAATACGATACAGACATATTCCAGAATCTCATCGTCTTGCGCATATTACACTTGATTTAATCCGTTTCAGTCCGGAATCACATCGATCCGCGAGATCACTCGCGAGAAATTTCGCGAAATTTACGAGCGTACGTATTTTTAAAATTATCAACAAGGGCATTTAAATTCGCGAGTCGAATTTTAACGCGATGTCTCTCGATAGCCCTTATATATATGAAGATTAAACGTCATTATCTTTAATCCTAATGATCCGGACATTTCATTATCGACAATTACATAAATCGCACTTTTAATCTCGCGGCAGCTGGTCCCGTGCCGATAAAGACAATTTCCACGATTTTACGGCAACCGTAAGCACCGTGAACGCTTCTTTTTTGTCAAGTTTGATTAGTGATGCGATGTGAATGGACCTTAAGCAGGAGGATGCCCCAATGGCTGCGTCGCTGAAAGGTGGCTAGTTGGCGGCAGGGATCGGCGAAAGCGGTCAGTGATCGCTGAGGCCTCATGCCCGGACCCCTCGTTGCTCACGATCGGGCACCACTCCGCCACCTCTTCTTTCCTCTTTATCCTTTCCGTCCCGCCTTCATCCATCCCCTCTTTCTCGTCACCATGAAGTTTCTTCCCCACCGTCGCTTCTGGCCCTAGTCTCCTTTCAACAGTGCAGGTGACGGAGCATTCTTTTAAATCTAATCAACTACCGTGCGTCGTTACGTACGGGGTGTTTCCGAATGCAGTATTCGTCCGAAATGTGCCGAGGGTCTTTTCTTATCTAACGAGACAATTTGTAACGCGTGGGTTGTACGCGCGTTACGCGTTGGTGGTCACAAACGATGGTTTTTCTGACGTAATTATTACCGTCGTATTCATATAGATGTATATCTCTTCGTTATGTTAATATATTACTCTTGTCACAAGTTTATGAATCACTATTTTGTAAAAAGTTCTCTCACGTAAAACAACAAAATATAAAAATGACGAAAACTGATGCGTAAAATTGATAGAATATTTGCGCAATTTAACGTTGAAATTTTTGATGCATCTTTTTTTTACGAAGAATTTTCTATGATTGATAACGCGTATATTACATGTGTGTAATATATATTAGAACACCCTATATATAACCGTATGAATGCTCGTGTGTCTCGCCTTCGCGATATCGAGGTGTACGGCAATGACAAAGAGCGTCGGATCGAAGAGATTCTATCATCACACACGTTCAGAAGTTACGCAATCGCATTCGTGTATTGTGAGCTCGTTTCGGTACTTCTGTTTTCTTGACCGCGTTGGTTTAGGACGGGGGGGGGGGGATTCCGATCCGCCGGCCCACTCTCTCAGCTTGATAAAGACGGATGCGCACCAGCCATTCACTGGATGTCTAAGTGTATAATTCTGTTGTTACATAATAATGATTGTGGGCAGCACTCACGGACCATCTTCATGGAATGCGCTAATTGTAAAAATTATTGATTGATGGATGACTTTTCTCCGTCGCTGAGACTAGCTCTGGGACAAGGCGGAATTAAGATTTAACGTTGTGTTATTTTGATTGAATAAGAAGACGTAATAGAACTATACAAATCGTGCGAGACACAACTGAGCGACATGCATCTCTCCGAGATTTTCCCACAAGTATATATTTTGTCCGACGTTTTTGAAGTAAGTGAGTTTTCACAGCGTTTATTTATATCAAATGGTTTTTATTAAATAAAAGATGTATTAGGTTTTTTAATTTTACAAGTTTTTATATAGGAACTTGCGCTTTCTCAGAAGAATATAAGAGTCTTTACAAAAGAATTTTTTTATTTCTCGAGAGGTACAAATTAGAAGCTTCTGCTGAAACTTTTTTAGAAATAAAAAACGTAATAATATACCTCTAATGTTCTTTAAGAATTGGTACAAGTTTTTATTAATCTTTGTGTAAAAACATAATTTGTTTTTGAATAAGGGTTAGCAAAACGAAAGGCAACTGTCAGAACGTGTAATTCATCAATATCGTGTTAGGCTAATTGTCTAAATCTAAAATAGCGTTTGTGAATCATGACGGGAAAAACAGTTTATATAACTTCGAGTAGCATCGATGAGATTTCTCGAGTATTACGTAGATTCTTCTCACAATTCCCCATTTCTTGCGGGTGGCAAATGGATTCTCTCGAGTCTCCGTTCGTTCGTATAATTACTTAGTAGCCGCAGCCGCTAATTATTGCAACTTAAAGTTGCACAAAACCCCCCGTGGAAAAGATCACGATGCAGTTATTCTTGCATAAAGTGAAACCCCCGCAGACAAGCAGGAACCATGGATGGTTATTGTGCACTTTCACTCGAGAGCCAGAGTCTAAGTTTCCTCCTTCTCGTCCTAGGAGCAGCCTCCAGGCCGTTTATTGTTTTCAGGTGGGCACGGAATCACGATCCGCCGCCGCGATGCCGGCCGATGATCACCTGCTAGGTTTCATCTTACAAGCCCGCAATACGTTTTCTCCTCGCGATCTTTTTCAGATGCATTTTACGGGAATTGCACGTCACGTCGTCTCTAGTCCGTCGCAGTCGAGTCAGATTTTGCCGCTTTAAGGAAGTGGTTCGAGACATTGAGATTAAACGAGAGAGCAAACTACGTTTACGAAAAATTGAAAACTTGAATAGTTTTGCATATATTTATAAATATAAATATTTATACGTTCTATATTTGTGCTGTATTCTGTGGTTTATTTTTTGCTAGTTGCAAAAATTAGTCGGGGAAGATGCACGAGCGGATTAAGGTTGTTCGAGGATGTTTACGCGATATATCAAAAGACTCGCTCGTAACGAGTATACGTTTCTGCGACGCTATGCAGAATTCGTCAACGTGCTTACATTTCATTTCTGCGGAGCGAACGGTGCGCGAAATGCGCCTTTAAGAGCGGCTCGTAAAACGATTACAAAACAGTTTGACACGCTGAATCTCCCATTACATAGCCCGTTAACTCAATTACCATCCACTCTTGTATCCATTACTATTGTGCTAGAGCGTCGTACTTCAATGCGACTCTCTCTCATCTCCTCGCAGGTTATAGTTACGTAAGTAACGTCTGTATTCTTCGCTCGGTATATCTCTCCCCAGTTCCAACACTATCGATCGTTTTATTGCTCGTAAAGATAAATCGCGCTTGATGCGCGCGAGTTAATAATTAAATCTTCAGACGAGACATTCGTCAAGAAAAAAAAGTAAGGAAGTAAATTATGCAAATCCTTTTAAAGCGGATATCGCGTGGCAGCACCGACTGACGTTTCTTGCGCATCGTTTTATTCGAGTGTGTTCTCGTGTGTTGGACAACTCTCGCGAGCATATCGTTACTTTTTTTTTTTTTTTTTTTTTTTTACCGAGCGCGTTCTTAAGTAACTGCGTAAACATACATTTCAGCATTAGAATAATCGTGGAAGCGATAATTCAGAGAAAAGATCGAACACTCCCTCTCATTATCATTTTTCTCCCCTCGATCTCCCCGACAGAGAGGAGACACTCGTCAGCCTTCGTTATGATGAAGTTTATTATCTGTGCGCGGCGCGTTACGAGGATCATTGGCGCGTATCAATAATCGGCGTGGAAAATTTATCGCCCCTCGGACGCGCGAAGGTATCGCGCGTGATCCGGCAGAAGTCGTTTTCCGTGTGCGCAACGTCGTCGTCATATCTTTTTCTCTTTCTCCGCGAACAAACAGCAGGAAGAGAGAGAGAGAGAGAGAGAGAACGATAGGAAGATCGTCGCGTTCCAGCAGCGGAGGTCTAACACTACGGTCTCTCGAAGAGAGACGAACGCATCGGACAAGTTGCTGATGCGCCATGGGATGCGGAGGAAAAGAGAGGGCGAGCGCGCGGCGAGAGGAGGGCAAGAAAGACAGAAAGAGAGAGAACGGAATGTGCGGGAGAAAGAGGCGAGAATACGAGAGAAGAGGGAATACGACGGCGATCGCCTGTAATCGAGTTGACCGTGAAATTTTCATTACACCTCTTTTGAGTTATGCATATAAATAAGGAAGGGAGAGCGAGAGCGGGTTTGGTGCACCGGGAGCGAAGAACATGGCAATGCCTTTGTTAGCGGAAGGTTAATGGTGAGGGACCCTCGGGTGTCTTACGACGCTGACAGCAGTCTCGTTAACGATTACGATAACTCCACGGGTTCCCTTCGAGACGCAGCCTAGCCGGCAAACCGCGCGGGACGACCCAAGGCAATCCAGAAAACGGCACGCGGACTGGTTCATGGGCGAGAGACGAATCCCCGCGTGCGATCGTTACCAAAAATTAACGAACCCACGATCGGGTTTAGCGGCTCTCCTCCGGTTCAGGTGTAAAACCGGGACCGCGGTGATATTTTTCTGCGCAGTTCGCTCGTTTCTCCGCAAATACGCGAATTATAAATTGTCGCGAACGTGGCCGAAGTCGTAATCTACGAAGATAGTCTGATTTAATTGCGAAAGAAAGAAGCGTCGTAAACGACATATCACCTGCGAAACGCGAGTACGACGGTCTTGTTAAAAATAACGACAGCGTGCGATGATTTTTTGTTTTTTCTTTACTGCTGTCGATAATAATGGGAAAAATAATTTTAGAGGTTTGTTGTTGCGCGTGTCAAAATATGCTTAACTATAAATAGAGAGGTTTTTGATGATATATATAGGCAGTAAACAAAAAAATATCTTATTCTACTGCATGGATTGCTTGTTAAAATTTACGGGATAATATTGATGACTTTAACGGTCGATGTGTATATCGTAAAGTTATAGCGACAAGAATTGATGACTGTGGTTAGTAAGCATCATTCTCGTTTCGTGTAATCCGTGGTTATCCGAAATTAAAAACCACTTTGAAAATTAACGGCTTCGCTGAATCAGCTGGACTCGCAAAATAAAAATAAAGTGTCGAACGAGGCTCGAGATGAATCACAAAGTCACGGAAGAAATGCGCGTTACATAAGATTTTCATGGAAACATCATAATCATTCTTAATGGAGCTCGGACGAGGGCAAGTCAGTGACTCGCTAATGATAATCTAGTGATATTTTAGGGTCACTTCGACTTAAATTAACGTTCATGCCGTCTCCTATGGAACCGCTTTTTATACGCCTCGGAATAATATGGCATAAGAAATTTCTTAAACTTTCAAGGAAATTCGCGCGTTATTCGAATTCTTTCTTCGTGATATTTACTTCTAATTACAGAGAAGTGCTTGTACGATTATATTACAGTAAATAAAGGTTTGGTTTTCAATTTTATTTGGTTAATAAGGTTAAGATAAATCAGTGTTTAAATAAAGTCTATTTTATTGTAAATCACAAATGGAACAGTACCAAATGTTCCGAAATTTGCCATCAGTAAATTTACCAATAGTTTACCATCAACACAAACTATATATCGTCGTATTTACCACTCGAACAATTCCGCCCCGATTCGCCAATAACACTGACCATTTCTAAGTTGAATTTCTCAATAGAGCAAGAGTCTCGCGCCTATGGCGATTATCTCCGGGGTATTGCGAACATTTCGTAGTTAAACACAACTACGCCGCCCGTAAAAGCGCACCGTGGTTAAGTACTATAAGTACGGTGGGCTTTCGTGAGCCTAGTCGACCCGCAGCAAACCGCTGTACCGCATCGCATCGCATCGCATCGCGTCCGGGGCAATCCAAGGCAACCCAAAGGTAATCCCCGGAGTTCAAAGACTCCCTCTCTCTCTCTCTTTCTCTCTCTCTTCTTCTCCTCTTCTCTTCCTTCGGCGGGCGAAGAGACGTATCCCACCGGAGGCCACCCGAAAATTAACGACCTCACGAACCGGCTAAGACTCGGTAAACGAAAACTGCCCAATTTTTTTAAGCCAGTCGTTAAAGCCTCGTCCACACGACGACGACGCCGCCGCCGCCGCCGCCCCGATACATACTCGCCGCCGCGTTATATACTCGCCGCGGAACCATGTGCGTGAGCACGTATTGTTGAATCTGCCGCGGTCCAGGGGCGGATTCGCATACCTGCCTGCTTACCTTCAATTCGCGAATTACTTCGAGTTTCGACCACTGGCCTACGCGTACATATGTACGACTTCGTGGAACCTCGTCGTTTTCTTTTTGCCTTCGGGGTTTCGCTTGTGTATCGTTGCGCCAATACATACCCTTCAACACTACGTTCGAGCACTGATTATTACCGGTCGGGATCGCCGATCAGATTACATTAAAGTGCAGGTCTCATTGATGCGCACCGAAATGCACATTGCAATGGATCGCTGCTAATTTCACGACTGACCTATAACTCGAGCGTGCTCGTGCTTACTTATTAAATATATCGAGCATGTTTCGGTGCGCCGATTGCACGGAACGGAAATCACGGAATTGGTTTAATCAGATTTGGAGAACGGCTCTCTCTTGGTCGAGACGAGGACACGAAACTGCGTATTTCATTGCCGTGTGAGTACGTTGTTGCGGTATAGGCGTTGTGCTGTATAAATTCACGATTATAAATAGCGCGATTGGCGTGCACTTGCAAAATTAACACTTGATCCTTGGCTATTAATACCGAGCGCGATAACGATCCGTAGTAAATGACGCAACAATGCAGGTAATAATTATTATGCAAGAACAGCACGTTTAAAGCCGCGTATGAAGTAAGGCTATCTGCAATAAATACTTATCGCTAATCTCTTCGCAGTCGGTGTTGCTAATTTAACTGATTCTCGATCCCGCGCAGCACCAACGTTAATTTCGATAAATCATCGCGCAAAAAATTATTCTATTGTCGCGGAAGCGTAATGCGAGAGTTGATTCTGACAGGTCGGTCCGTCCCTGAATGTAGCCACACGGATTGGCTTGAAGAATGAGACCGCCGTTATGGGGCGCGTATTTAATGGAATTAAAGTGTGTAAAGGTGTACACAAGAGAAGTGCAGTCGCATTTTTTCCTCGTTGCAATACGATACTGGTATTATCGATGTCTGTGTTTCTTGGTCGTTTTAATTTAACTCTCCCTTCGTCGTGCCGCGTTTCGTTTACATTCGTTTACGCGACCTTTCGACGCGAAAGCAATACACGTACATGACGTCGTGTCCGACAGTCGCGAAATTCACGGAACGTTCTGACAGACACGTGCGTTTTCGTTGAACGAAAACACACGATAATACGCGATACTCATATGCAGCCAATGTGATAACGCGTGTGCGCGATTACGTTCGCGCGCGTCAGCGACGATGACTAATACGTTCCACTTTAGCGGGATAATTTCGCGGTAATGCTGGGATAAAGCGGCGGCGTAAAGCGCGAACGTAATCCGCGCGGCTCGTAAAATAACCCGGCAAATATTGAACGATGCGTCGGCTCGGCTAACGCAAAGCCGGCTGTTTCGTTTCTCTCTTAACACCTTGCGCACGAACGTCCTTCACGCGCAATTTAACGCTCGCCCCACGTGTTTTGCCACGTAAATGAAAACGAAATACAGAGATCTGTGACATTGCGATTATGAATGAATAATTTGAGTTTTGAGAAAGTGTGTGCGAAAACAAACTTTTTTAATAGTACCTTATTCTCACGCTCTTGTAAGTACCTCAAACGATTTACCGCACAAGCAAAGTTGCGAGTGTGGGTTTTCCATCGTTCAGGCATGTTCAACATCGCCTTCGAAATACCGTCTTTATGTTGATTTAACGGATCGTGGCGGTCGTTTTCGCGATCGTCGATACATCCGCGGTAATTCCCGACCCGCGGATGGTACACCCTCGTGCATGCGTGGGGGCAGGCTCATTTATTTTGCCGCGGATCAGTATTGACAGGTTGCAATTTACAAATGCTGAGACCTGTTGGATTTATCGGCACTCCGCTACCCTCTCATTACACTACCCTCTGCCCTCCGTTATTTTCTCCTCCATTCGCCCGGCCCGGCCGCCTATCCGGCTTCGTTCGGCTCCGCGCCGCGCTCTGCTTACATTTTCACCCTCCAATCCGAGAGCGCGGCCTTGGTACGTCGCTCGTGATTATCGTCAATTGACCTACACTTGATTGAAATACGTAATAAAAGAGAGCGAGATGCGCTCTCTCGAGCTCCGGGAGGACCTGACAGGAGGATCCGTTCTGAATTTTCTCCGCGAGCCACCAGCGACGCTTCGAGCGAACGACCGGACGATCGATTGAACGACCGATCAATCGATCAACCGACCGACTGGCTGGCATTTTTCCCCACCTTCTCTCTCTCGGTATCATTACGACGTTATCATTGATAATTCCGCGATGAGTCGGTCGGTGCGCGGAGCAAAAAGATGCCACGGCGTTTGAGAGTTTGCGTGTCGACAGTACGTTGCGATAGCACGGATTATCGCCACATCCGATAATAGAGTCGAAGCTGCAAGTCTACAAGAGCGGTGTGTGTGTGTTATATACAGAAAAATACGCGCGCGAAGCCGCTGCCGCGGTGTAATCGGACAGGATGCGTTTTCTCTGGAAAACGAAGGCAGAGCAACAGGATATGAGTGAAGATCACAGGATACGCGCTCGAAGGGGCCTTCGGAAGATTATCGACGCGAGCGCGCGCGGCTTTGACAAAGTACGCACGCGGGGAGAGAATCGACCGCGCGGATTCTCGAATCACGCAACGCTCCGCAACCGCGCCAATACGTCCCGTGACAGTAATGACTTTGTACGCTCTCTGTATCTGCAGCACAACGATAATTTGTTATTTAAAAAGGGCTAACGTTTAGCCCGGCGAGTTCCTTCTCTCTCTCTCTCTCTCTCTTTATCTCTCCGTCGAGTCTTCGTCCTTCGGCGATCGCAAAGCTGGAATTACCGTCGCGAAAGTACGCCTTTCGCCCGCAGGTCTTCACCGTTCCGGCGGACCCCTCGGATTCCTTCTTTTTGCGGAATCGTAAACGGAGTAGCGCACGTGAGCGATCGTGAAGGCGTTTCGTGCCTCAACTTTCTGCGAACACAATCGAAAGAAGGAGAAAGAGATATATCTTTCCAAATCTGTGCAAATTATTTTTCCCATCCGATAACTTTCACGATAGCGAGAAACACACGTGTACCGTTTATCAAAGCGCTCTCGAGGTTAACGTGGAAGCAACGGGATCGAAAAAGGAATCGCTCGCGAGAGAAAGAAAGAGACTAACGACCCTGTTCGTGACTATCGGAAATAGATGGAATATCCTATAAGGTAAACCTTTGTTAATGAAGGCCCACGGAGCCACGGCTGTTTCGCGACTCGCGTGCGTTTCGACTCGGCAGAGTGGAAGATGGCTCGGCCAGATTCACCACGACTAGCCTTTTCTTACCGTGGGGAGAATACTGGCGCCGCGACCGTAAAAGCCGCGGAAGGTCCAAAGGAAAGAAACGGGAGACTTCCTCGTGTTAGATCCGTCGTCGCGCCGACTCGTCTTTAAATTCCGAAGTGCAAGAAAACCTCGAACAAGTAATAACGACGTCGCAAAGAGAAGGTGCTTGTTCTTCTAGCACCGTCGTTTACACTTATTCAATAAAGTTTACGAAGAAATTCTCGACTCGCAAAGCCGCGTGTTCGAGTGTTCTCGAGCAAAACGGTTTATTATTCGATTCTTGTGGCCTACCCGATCGAGAGAGAGCATCTCGGAACGTTGAAACATCGATTCTTATGCGGCTTTATTTGTACTTTGTCCGGACGCAGCTCGTTGTTAAGTCAAAAAAAAAAAAAAAGAGAAAGAGAGAAGAAAGCAGAGAAAAAAGTGCAATAAAAATTTACATCGGTAGAGTTAGAGACGGTACCGTTGCACAATACTTAAAAGCACCGTTTGATGAGAGCAGGACGCATTCCTTTTCGATATCTCGATATTCATGACAAAATCGATCCGCGCGCGGTCTGCTGCTTTCTTTTTACTGTGAGAGTGTACGACGTTCATATCGGCGGAAGAAACAATATCGAGGCATCTATTTACAGTTGTTTTTTATACCCAACATTTTAAATCCTAAGCGTTCAAAGTATACGCCATTCGGTTCTCTTATTGCGAGTGTGGCCTCGATAAAGAAAAAAAATTTTATTTTGAAACAAACAATACAATGTAATAAAAAAAAATTATTTTCATAACAACTGTATTGCGATGACTCACGCAGACGCGTGTACGCGACTTTAAGTGTCACATTACAACGACAGAGCGATCGGAGAATTGCATAGCGCATTTCCGATTCCACGGACTCAACGGAGTCGAAATGTCGAGTTTGGGCCTGGACCGAGTTTGGGTTTAACCCTCGTAACCGTACGAGACGGCAAACTCACGGCAACGCGCGTTCTCTCCCTGCTTACTACCTCTTTGTTCCTTTCTCCTCGCTCTTTCTCTGCCTCCCGCTCATTTTCTCCGTTTCGCGTTCGTTCTCTCTTCTCTCGCGTCTCTTCTTCTATCTCTCGCGCGTTTCGCCCGCTTCGGTATCACATGGCGCACATGCATGCATGCATGGATGCATGCAGCATGCATCCATGCATGCATGCATTTCGAAGCGAGGATGGCTCAACTCTCCCGGTTCAGGCCAGGGTCTCGGCTTTCTTCCTCTTCGCGGAGAAGAGAACCGCAGCTCGTTAAAAAGTTGCCCGACCGGTTGAGCGCTCCGAGCCGACTCTCCGCTGTGGTCTACGACCCGACACCCGGCACACGAACGCGCGGCTTGGCACGGCACGCAAACTCGCCCGTCCGCGCGACCGTGTACGTGCACGCGAGCGCGCCGCGCACACGCGAGCGCATCGCGCGAGAGAGAGCACCTCTCTGCGCTACCTCGGAGAGCCGGATATCCACTACACGCGAAGAAACATCATTGAGAGGGACTCTTTCTCCTGTCTCTTTCTCTCTCTTTCTTTTTATTTTATCCTCCTCTTCCCTTCGTTTTCACCTCCTTCGTTTCTTCATCCTCACTCTCTTCATCTCCTTTCTTCTCTCGCGCAATTTCTTCTTTCGTGAGAGTGAAGAGGAGAAAGAGAAGGACTTTTCTGGAGGGAGAAGAAGAGGAAGAAGAAAGAAAAGAGAGAGACGCGTTTTCTCTTGCTTCAACCCGCGGCCGACGCTATCATCGCAGCTCGCTCGCATATCGTGCCTTATACTTGCCTTCCCTTGGTATTCTTCAACTTTCGGCTTTCTAACTTCTTTTGCGCGTACCCGTCCTTTTCTTTTTTTCTCTCCCCCTACACCTCTCTTCTCGTGTACAACCCTCCTTTCCTCGCTTCGTCCTTATCTCGCGATTGAAATACGGGCGTGCCGCGCGCACAGGGGAAGCGCCGGCGGTGAGCTCTCCCGCTCTCGATGCTCTCTCGCGCACTTCTTTCGTGTCTACCGTTTCGTTAAACCGTGTAGTTTTCGCTATACACAACGCTTTTACTCTTTGCGCTTTCTTCGCTTCTTTTTCTTTCTCTCTCTCTCGCGTTATTCTCATCTTTCTTCTTCCGTTTGTGTCTCGTTCCATCAGTCGCGCTCGTTATTGCCCCCTTTTAACGCTCTCTTCCCCTCGTTTTCCATCTCCTCTATGTACTACGAACCTGTTCCCCTCTCTTTTTACTGCCGCTTATTTTTTATTTTGTTTACAGTGATGATTTTTCTGATTTTATCTTGTTTTTTCCTTTCGACAGTCTCTGAAACATATTATTATGCGATAAAAAATAAAGATATGAACATCGCAAATATCTTTCTCTTTTCTTTCTTTTACAAAATTTTTTCTATATCGAGTATTTCTAAAGATTTGAAACGAATATACATACGATCGTAATGTCACTTCAGTTTTTATATTATAATCATGGATTATATACGTGTCGTGAGAAAAAAAAAGACGCGTTCTCTGGAAAGAGTGAAAAGCAGAAATCCAACGATGCTTCGAGTCTCGGACGCTTAACGTCGAGTGTCCAGGACTTCGCTGTCGATAAATGGACTTCATCGACGACATATAAATCGCCCAAAATCCGATTACTGCGGAATAGAACGCGTCGTGGCGTATCAATTCGATTCACGATTTAAGAAACTCGGACGTCAGCGTCTTTCTTCTCCCGCGGGTTTGACAGTAACGAGGAAGACGTCTCTCTCTCGGCGCCTTCGCGCGCCCGCCTAATCCCCTCGAGAGCCAGTTAAGGTATTTGTATTTTAATTAGCTCCTCCTTTTCGATACCCGTTTGTTCTGCCCACACTCTCCCCCGGTTGAGGTCCCAAAGATCTTCGCTTCTTCTTCTCAGTCTTCTTTCTCGTTTCTTTTCTCTCTTTCTCTCTCTTCCCTCCGCATCTCTTTCTTCTCCTCGCCGTTCTCTTTCCGTCCCTCTGCCTTTCGAATCGTTTAATCATAATCTAATAACCGGCTGACACAAAAAACTAACTCGATAAGTGCATGCCGCTTCTTTCGGTGTGCGTTTCTGTACGTGAGGGCGCGTTCCTGCGTGCCGGTGCCGCACGAGATGCAACTTCCCTTCAAGGGCTACGCGGACGGATCTCTTCGTATATATGAGAAAGAGAGAAAGAGAGAGCTACGTGGTCGTCGCACACACTCACATGCACACGTGCATACTCGTGAAGACTGCGAGCCGCCGCCGCCGCCAACGCTGCCGCGAGTCGAATAAGAGAGGAGAGGCGAACGTCTCTCCGGCAGATATTATCTATTGCAGTCTGCCTGTCAGACCGACTTTCGGACTCGGAAAGCGCGTTGCGCTCTTCTCCGCGTGCTACGAGATGAAGTGTCTTCTGCATAGTCACCCTCTTTTTTACGCCGACTCCTCTTGTTCGCTCCTCCCGTGAGTTTGGTCATCTTGCTAATCCCGTCATAGCACGCCAAATTGAAGCTTTCCGTGCGATTTCCGATAGCGCGTTTATTTTCCTTTCTCTCTCCGCTTCACCGTGTGCTCTCGACCTTTTGCTCTTTATCTCTCTCCGTTCTTTTCTCTCCGGCCGCTTCTTGTCCTTTTTTTCCGCCCGGCTCTTTTTTCTTCCCTCTTGTTCCGACAAAATATATCGGTTGCTTCGCCGCCCGACGAACCTCTTCGGAGTACAAAAAGAGCCGCGGTTTGCCGAGCGATTTGCGAAAATTACACGATCTCGCGCGCGGAGGCCATTCCGAATAATTATAATATATTGTAACGTTCCCGCGTTAAAAAAAAAAAAAAAAAAAATAGTTTTGTCATACGCTGCCCCTCCTGCACGCGGCGCATCGAATTGTTTTATTCAACGAGGGAGTTCATTAAACGCTATGTGTATTCTTATTCGCGCGACTATGCACATCGCCTGGGAAATGCGAACGTTTTATCTGGCACACACACATGCATATTCTTTATAAGATCTAAAATAAAAACATTCTATCTTAATTCTCAATCGAGATTTGTATCGCGTTGTGCAGAACTTAAAATATAAAAGTAACTCCGTTTTTTGTGAGAATTGTATAACATTTGTAACGCTAAGTTTTATCATCGCTTATATAGTCTTCGTTATCTTTATAGTGAAATTCATAACCGAGAGACTTTACATTCGTCCAGTGAAAAATGCAAATTTTTGCAATCAGCAATTTTTTCTTGACGAAAAATCTCTGAATAAAAACTAACAAGCGTAGTTCTGCTCCACGCAGACGAGCGGGCAAAGACTTCAATTTAGACACAAATTAATATAGTTCATTGTGATTTTCTGACGTGCGGCATAAATCTTTCAGTCGAATTGCGACGGCAGTTTGAGTCAGACAAGAGAAAAGAATATGCGAGACAGAAATAAAACAGGAGAGAAAATTTTACGCTCTGTCTATAATTAAATCCTCACAGCAGAGAAACATCATGGTACATAATTAATACTTGAAAAAAATGAAAGATCAACAACTGAAAGATGTATTGCACAAAGATGAAGCTGTGATGCTCGATGAATAGAGGCGGTGCAAAAAATGTGCTGAATAATTGTAACACTGAACTATATCGACTGGCGTACAAATGAATCATCCGCTAAATACAAAGAGAGAGAGAGAGAGTGTGTGTGTGTGTGTGTGTGTGTATGTGTGACAGACTCATCAATAAAATAGATAGACGATTTCTTAATCTGTGTAAAACACGCACGTTTGTGAAACGCTCTTTACGCAAGTGAGCATTTGCTCAAGCAGAATCGAGAACTGAAAATAACATCTTTCCATTTATTGTTAGAATGTCATTAATTATTTTAATCAAAGAAACGTTACGCGGAGCCTATTCTCTGGCTTTCCGTGCCCGCATTTACGACTCGAGAAGATCACGCGCGCGGGTTAAGGATCAGCGTGAGGAAGACACGACGAAGAAGTGGAGAGGAGAATGCAAGGACGTATCGTCTCGTAACACTCGTAACAGGAATGACCGACCACTCGCCGCGCCGCGTGCAGGAGAGTTCAACGCGGAACGGTAATGATTAAGCGGCTGATTAATTTCAGATTAGCGTCATGAAACTGTACACGCGAGCGATCATAATGGAGTGTCCGCCGCGATTACAACTCGGTCTATTACGCTGATTAATCGGATACAACTCACGTACATATGTATGACATTCAACGCACGCGCACGACGTTCGTTACCATTCATTCGCTTTTCTCTCCTCTCCCATTAAGTACTTCGATGATCGCCTTCGAGGATCTCTTCTCGCTGCGTCGCATGACCGAATTATTTCGAAGAATCGTGGGATTCTCACCCGCGGAGCTTTTCACGGAGGTCATCGCGACAGAGACTCGACGCGAGTAATCCGTGCCGCGCGACAAGAAGAATCTAACATGCTTATCCATCTTTAACAGAGATTTTGTACCCGGGCAAGAAGACGGTGCGTGTGTGTGTGTTTCTACTCGTGAGAAATTAATATATCAGTCCCTCGTCTCGCTCGTGCGTTCCGCTATAATCTATTTCTTCCGGAGCTATAGGCGACAACGGTAATAAATCGTGAGCCGTAGGAGGGTTTAGGACCGACTGTACCATGGCTACGAAATCCCCGAGGACGAGGTGTTAGATCTGTTTTCTCCCTCTCTTTCTCTCTCTCTCTCTCTCTTTTTTGTTGAAATGTCTACCGTATTAGCAAACGTCGATACGTACTTCCGACGGAAACAAGAAAAATTGAGATTAATCAGTCCTAAGCTGTATGCGTCGCGACACTTGTGAAAATCGTGACGGTGGAATATGCCGTGAACGTTTGTGCGTCGAGCAAAAAGCATCTTTTATTGATCCAAGTTCTTAGGGTTTAATTTTCAAAGTTTCTTTTTCTCTCTTTCTCACAAGTAGTGCAAATATAATTTAAGTCCGACGCTATTTATAAGAAAAAGGGCTTCTGCAAATTGACTCATTCCGCGACAGGCGTGTACCGCCAATTATCCAATATCCGGTGTACAGGGAGCTACTACGTTATTTGCGGTATTACAGTTTGCCTCGCGGCGGAAGGCTATAACAGGAACAGAAATATGCACGGCGCTGTCTCGCGGGAGTTCGTTAGCGTTCCGTCTTTTCCCTCTGCGCGCTGCAAAACTTCCGATTGAATCGGATGTAAGTGGTGTATCGGAAAAAAATGATAATCATCTATATATAAGTTTGCTCATTACACCTGCGTCGCACGCAAACGCACGGCTTATTAGTAAGCACGGCTCCTGTGTGTTTATGCATAAAATGTTGATACCACACACACACGCACGCGCGCGCGAATATTTTGTGTATAACGGTCACGGCCGAAATGTTCCCGGTATCGCGTTAAGTTCTTCAAATTAACAAAATTGCCTGTACGGAAGGTACAGCCGCGCTATACTGTAGCTAACTACTCGGGGTTCGTGTTCGGGCTCGGCCTTGCGTGTTTGTTGCCAAGCACTGGATTATTTATGCTCCAATTACACGACTGTTAAGTGCCAATCGAATTTCGTCCTATCGATTTTGCAACATTCTGTAACTACTGCACGTATTGTATAAAATGTTTCGTCATTACGCCCGTATTTATATTAAAAAAAGACGTTAAAAAATTCTCGGGTTTTTCTATAATTTATGTAAATGAGCGTATATTTATTAGAGCATATTTTTTGTCACATTAAGAAACCACTGTAGCGCTTTTAGTATAAATAATACACTAATGAACGTCGGGTTTCGCGCAAATAATTATGTCACGAATTTCTGTCCGCAATATCGTTACAAAACAAAGTTAATATTGCAGCTCGATTAATTTTGATTTAAATGTAGCTGGCTTTAATATCCGTTTAATATACATCGCGAGAGCAGACACACAGTTAGAGCACTGTTACATTAAGTAATATCCATCTCTCTCTCTCCACATATAAATTAAATAAATTATATAAATTAAAATTTCGCTAAAAGCTTCATTAAAACACCATCTGTTAAAGCGCCGTTAATTAAAATCCCCGATTGAGACTCGTAGATTTCGGACATCGCGCGCGATATACTACACGCGCTTTCTCCACAAGTTAATAAATTCGTGAAAGAACTTTTCACAATCAAATATTAACGGCGCGGGTCGTCTTTGAGCGAAGTACGCTCTTCATCAAAGAGACAGTGTGTAGAATGAAAGAGCAAAGAAAATACGAAGATAGAAAAAGCCAGAAGAAAGGGGACGGATACGTGGAAAGGCATACGATGGCTACCACGTTGCAACAACGTCGTGGCAACGCTCGACGTCATTCACCTCGTCGCTGTCGTCGTCGTCCTTGTTGCAGTCGCATCCGTTTAGCGATCCTTGTAGTATTGGTAGTAGCGTGGTACTGGTTTCTCGTCGGTCAGTATTCGCGATTCCAGGCCTCGAAGTAATGTGGACTCGAGCCATATTAGGCCGCCTTTAGCGCGCCGTTTCCTGCCAGCGTCCGATGTTATCCGATGCATATTGAGAATCCGCGACTGCCAATGTGGAGCGATCCGCTCAATATGATTCCACGTTAAACCCTATTCGGTCTTCCCCCGGAGATCCCGAGAAACGCGTTCCACGACGCGGCCCGATTGCTTGGCCGCCTGTAAAGAACGCACTCTTTTTTTTTAATCAATTCCGCCGCGTATCGCAGTCAAAGATCGTAGAATGTCTCATAAAGTTATGTTCGTGGAAGATAACCTCGCGACTTCTGTGTAATCGTCGAGGGAACGAACGACGCAAAAGCAGATTGTCTCTCTACTGCCGCTTCATCAGCTTTTAATGACACGTTCCCCGCGACAAATTGAGGAACAATTTTCTCTTCTTGTAAACATACCGCAGGAAATCATCTTCTGTCATTAAATCATCTCTTACGGGTCTTTTACGCAATTATATTAAATACTCTTATCTTTTTTTTCCTATTATTTTACGCTTTAATCTAGCTTCAAGATAATTGGAACATTTTTCTTACATGTTAAATACGTAACTTAACACAAAATAAACATTCTCTTACATTCAAGTTTGTTAATTTCAGAGATTGTCTCTCGATGCTATTAAAAGGCTAACTGGTTGAAATTACTAATTCGGAACTTTTTGAGGGAGCGTGCTTTTCCCCTTATTAGATGGCCATATTACAGGAGACCCAGCTAATCTCGATTTACGGTGAAGGTCCCTCGTAAAAGGCGCATTTTCAAGACTTTATTTCCGTAAAACAGCTTATCGTGGCACGCGCTGACGGCGACTCGCACCGCCTCTCTCGTCTGTCGCGCTTCGCTCCAGAGAGTCAATTTACATTACACGCGCCGATTCCATCTGTCGATCTTACAATGTCTGCCACGGTCGTATATCCCATTCGTCAGTCCTGTCTGCGCGCTGATTATTCCTCGTACGTCTCTCTCACCTACGCCTTTTCTCTTTCGCGGCCGCATCGCAAATAGCCGCGGGCGACCCGTGCTGATTCGATTCTTGTCGCGCGCCCGCGATAATAACCGCGAAGTCGCATTGTAATCGGCTTACAGGAGACATGACGAAACGCGCGCCGCGAGAAACAATACGAGCGGCACAAACCGCCGTGACTAACAATATTGCACGTACGTGGTCGTGGGATTTCCCGTAAAGGGCAGCGGAATAATGAGAGGATCGTGGAGTTGACGTACGATTTCTCGAGTTTGAAGCTGGCAATTTTTTAAGCGCGTAAAGAGATATATCAAGAAATCTTTTATCTTCTTTCTCACGTGTAATTTTTAAAATTATTCGAGTTCGCTTTTTCGCCGCGCGGAGATTATTCTGACAATTGTTTAAGGGTTTTAGTAGTTTCCGTGTATATAAATTTAGCCCCGAGAAACATAAAAGTTACATAAAAATCAAGGAAAGGCGGTCAACACAAAATTTGCCCGAGCGATGCTCGGGAAAAAACTGTCAAAACCTCCCACGTGACAGACACTCGCAAAGCTCACATATTTTAAAGACGAGTGCGCTCGCTAATAAGATCGCGTTTACGACACCTCGTTAGAAGAGGGAAAGATTTACACAGACACGTTGGGTGGTGTGAGTGCGAGTCTCTCATTCCCGAGTCGTCTCGAGATGATGCCGCGTTATGTGCACGTTGTCGAGCAATATCAGGAGTTAGAGAAGGGTACGAAGTTTTATGGGGGGAAAGAATGGCAAGGCAAAAGAAGACAGACAGAATACCTATATAGAAGTGCACACTACGGCCACTGCGCGGGTCTTTGTTCGTTCGACAATAAGCGAGCGTAGCTGCTGTGTGTATTCTTCGGATATTATATCATATACATGCGTCAGCGTCGCGCGATGAAGCCGTGATATCGTTGATATAAGTTTCACGGGGCGGGTAGGCGGGCGCTGTTACGAGAAATTAACTTACAATGGGACCGAGGTGACAACAGTTTACCTCAGATCGGGTGGTGGTGATTGTGTACAGTCTACTTGCCTTGTGTACAGTCTCGTGTACAGTGATTGTGTACTTGACTTCATAATTTTACATTTTGGGACAACGCGGTTGATATCCCGTTCAAAGCTCATTATCGCCGCGCGTCGACGATAAATTTATAGCGCTCTTTAATCTATGACGTAATCTCTCTCTCTCTCTCTCTCTCCTTCTCTCGTTTGTTCTTTTTCCGATCGGCGCGCCGCTGTGCGAACGGCGCCTCTTAATCTCGGAATTTCTTTGTCATAATGCATCCAATCACGGATTCATGAATTAAACATTTCCATCGTATCTCGCGGCGCGCGTTAAATCCGATATTTAGAATCGGGGCCCGGAGCGCGCGACGACCGAGGCCGCGGGGTCATTTTTTATTCCCGGACCATTCGTCGCGGCGTTAACGTCAGCGTTAATTATATGACGGTTTTATTAATGCGACCGACGATTTCTCTCGATATACACACACACACACAGACACAGACACACACGCCGTGAATAACTCGCGCGTCGTGTCGCGATTTTTCACATCGAGCGCGCACAACGCATACGCACCCTCTTTGAAAACTGCGACGTGTCGAAAATCCCTCGGTGCTTACGCGCACATCGTATCCTCGTCCCATTAATAATTTAGTTCGTTGAGAAATTGAGTTCGAACGTGTTGACTCTTGTAAAATGTTCCAATCCCAAAACACATTTATTATTGATCGACGCGCAGCAGCGCCGCGATTGTGTGTACGCACAAGGACGCGAGGATGCGAGCGATGATCAGGTGGGTGTAGACTATTATACACATCGCCGGGAGATGTCAGCCGGCTTGGGTGTTGTTATTAATTAAATGTCTGACTGATAGGCATCAAGCGACACGCCAAATCCCCTCGCGCGCGGCTCGTCCCTATTAGGCATCATTTGTCTCCGCTACCGGGTACCTTCATCATTCTCTTTTTAATCCGACCTCTGCGAGTCCGCCTTTTCATTCTTAAATGTCGTTTGCCGAGTATACGATTCGTTATTTAGCTGGAACGCTTGAAGCTGGTGTG
Organism: Pseudomyrmex cubaensis; assembly: GCA_014825685.1. Taxonomy (NCBI): domain Eukaryota; kingdom Metazoa; phylum Arthropoda; class Insecta; order Hymenoptera; family Formicidae; genus Pseudomyrmex; species Pseudomyrmex cubaensis. Next base: position 135,540 of record QVOA01015846.1, read on the forward strand.
TTTTATGTTTAATATTAGTTCTCTGAAGAATACGTCAGTGTAATTTGAATTACTGTTTTTTTAATTAATTGTAAATTGCGCTGTCTTTTTTTTTCTAGATTTTACTATTGCGCTAGCTGTTGTAATATCTGTTATTTATTATTATTGCCGCGGCAAGAATATCGGTATATCAGTAGCGTTTGTTGTTTCGTGTCGATAAATTGTCGTATGAAAGCAAGCCGAATTAAATTAAATAACGGAAAACGTGTTCTCTCGCAGGACATACCAGTGCTTTTTGCTACCTTTGCCGTTAACCGTTACACGCGAAATACGATCACGCACATAAAATACATCGTCGTGTTTATACCACCATCTTATTGGAGATGAAGTAACATAATATTATCCACAGCGCGAGGAAAAGAGACGTGCGAATTTCTCGATGGGGCAAAATCGTTCGTCCTCTCGCAGACATTCTTTCATGCGCGGCGTGCATTCGCGATGGCGTTCGAGGCTCGCGATTCATTTGAATCATCGTTTCTCATCAACACCCGTGAAAAACCCCTAGGTATCGATCGGGCAACTATCGTATCGTTATGCTCGACGTATACATACGGCTTATTAATATTAATGAATGGCCTCTCATAAGTTCTCCTTGATTTATGTCTCCAAGTCCTACGCCAATGCGCAAGCTTGTTGCCCCGCCGTAAATCTTTCGGGCGTAGCGGGACAAAAGTAATTTCTGTACGTTATTTGTATTTTTAACAGATTCCTCTCGGCCACGGCGAGAGAGTCCTTCGTTTTCGTCGCCTCCCCTTCGTCTTCCCTTCTCCCGCGGCGCGCTTACCAGCTGCTAAAGACACGTGCAGGAATCAAATCCGTGTGTAAAAAAAAAAAATTGTCTCCAACTATCGGAGAATTTTTCATGCGTCAGCTGCGTAGCTTTACAATGTCACCGCTTAACTGCCTCACGTCAGAATGACAAATTACATTCCGCACGGTGTAACAGTACCCGCGATCGCGTTTAACAATAATTGTGTCCACATTTTCTGTAGGCATATACTAGCAAGTATCATTTTCAGAATTTAATTTCATTATTGAAAACGTAAGCATTTTTTGTGCCAATAAAACTAATTATACAGAAACCGATACGCGTTGGCGCTCTCACGCAAAACAGTTTCATTTAAACGGCTTATGCGCAAAATTAGTTTAACGCATTAAAACTTGGCGACGAGCGGAGGATACGCGGTGCTTGTAATTAAACGTAAATTAAATGATAAAGGCTGAGTGCGCACAGGCTGAATGCCTGAACGTAACGGATTATAAACGCATCCGCGTTTAGTTCAAAGACGAGTCTCACGTAAGCGCGCTTCGTGATGCGACTCCCGTCTACTGCTCTGATACGAGTCATCGACTTCGCTTTGTCGTGCGTCAGGAAATGACGGTAATTTCGGCATTCCGCAGCTGCGCCCGCGAAGTTTCTCGCAGCCTCCGCCGCGTTCATACATCCGTGTGACACGGGAAATTACAACGTTTACTGCGCGGAATAAGAGAGGGAGATGCGCCTGACGCCTCTGGAATTATCTGCGGATCTTCATAATTGATTAAAGTATAGACGATAGAGAGAAAGCGATAAAAGAGAACGACTACCGCGTCCTGTCAGGAGGATAACACCCGCCCGCCATTCTGCCCTGATTCATCGCGACGTGCTCGACGGAGTGTGCGAAATTTACGGAGGCTACCCCGCGCGACTCTCTTTTTCTCGCGCCGTCGAGAAACGGGAGAATCAATTTGATTGAGATTCGATGATACTCCGAGCGGCCACAGCTATTTCGCTCGAACAAACTCGGGAAACCCGTCGTCCCGGAAATCCCGAAGAAAACGGGGCATAAGTTTCCGGCGGGAGTGGACAGTGAATTATACGTTATTGTCCGCCCGTGAACAAAAGCCCGCCTCATTACATGTGGAAATTATTGACGCTGGACCGCCTCAGTAGTGTGTTCCCTCTCTTTCATTCTTTCCACGTGTATGTACAACGCGTGCCATCCTGTGGCTTCGTCGCCTCCACTTTACCTTACCTTGGCAATATCTCGAACCTACTACCGTGGAGTACCTTCTTTCTTGCGTTTCACGTATGCTTGTTCTCTCTCTTTCACTTTCTTTCTTGTCGCATCGCGTCCTACGTGATACTCTAGATCGTACGACCCCGGCCGCTTGCTCGTGTGTGTCTTCGCTCGTTCAAAGGACCCTTAGGAATAGCTACGACCGCACGCTCGTTGTAACGCGAAGCTATTGGCGACGGTGGCTGCACGATGGAGGGTCGTTTGCGATGCAACGCGAACGGACGCGGAACGACGACGCAGTAAACCGCTAAGAAGCCCTGATACGGCCATGCAACGGCCATCAAGAACGAAATTACCGGATAATTATGTCATGCTGGGCGACCGTGCTTAAGAAATATATGTTTAATTTAAAATCATTCTCTTTAATAAAAGAAGCGATAAAAGGTATATTTCTCATATCGAAGAGTTACTTTTATTCTTGTCCTTAGGAGATAATTGTAACGTAATAATATTACAAAACGATACTTTTTAATTTTATGAAATAATATATTTTGTACAACAGTTTTTGTACATTTCACAAAGATACACTCGCAAGAGTTATTTACACAATAATCGTCGATACGCTTGCTGCTGCGGTATTTCTCCTTTTCCTGGATGAGCGCGCGTGAAAAGACGCTCGTTTGCTCGCATTTATTTACGCCAGTAGTTAACGACGCCTTTCTAAACGTGCGCGAGAGATATTAGAAATCCATTCGATTTGTGTATTTCGTGAGAATTTCGCAGACCTTTTAAACACGCTGACACTAATTAATTCTCGAACGAGATATGATCGCGCGCGCGCAACACAACAACAACAAACGGGAGAAAGTCGCCATTAGGCTGCCAGAAAAATCGGCGCTCGTTAAGAGCGCGCGAGTCGGAGAAGTATCGTTATAAAGCCGATCGAAGATAATCTGATATATTAGGGTATAGTGTAACCTCTTTTTATTTCGGGGAAACACTTGCCGTTATACGCGCCTATTACAGAACATAATCGACAGGCTAACGGTCTGCGCTCAAGTTACGACGTGTATGTACCGCCACGCACACGTTGTAAATCGATTATAATGAATGCATCCCCGTTTCACATTAATAAAAAAGAATGAAATAGAGAATAAGTTACGCGATGAAGTTACACTCTCTTCGGAAGTATGTCGCGCGCATGTATGTACATAATCCGATCATCCGTTATGCGCAAAACGTAAGTAATAAAAGTTATCGGTGGAAATGTATGCAAAAATGATATTTTTATTACTCTGGAAATTTGTGAGTTACCAAAGCTCCTGATGAAAGCAACGTTTATCAGATTTAAACGGTGAATTTTTACGCAATATACTTTTCCGATAATCGAGTGCCATTCTTAACGGGATCAAACAGCATTCCAGCGAATCGCAATAAATCCCGGCGTAATTGTTTAACGAGTAAAAGCGCATTCTTTCATTGCGTCTGTACTACTGTGAGTGTAGCGAGGCATCAATACTCTCCGGCCAGATAAGCACCGATTGGTTTAAAAATCGAAGCTACGGCGGTACGGAATTCGACGTTCGACTCGGCGAAGTATCCCCTCAGGATCAGGGAAAACGGGGCCGACAATCGAGTTTCCGTCGATAAAACCAAACAGTTCTGTGTCTCGTCCACAAACATCTGCGGTTTTCATCAAAACCCGCGTGGGAGACCGCGCCGCGCGTTAAAAGCTACTACGGCCGTCGCGCGATCCGTCGTCGTGTTGTTCACCGAAAAGGATGTCCATCAGCGAAGGGGATAGAGATCCGTTGGATAGATCTCCCTAGGGGCGAGAATGAAGGGAAGAGGAGAGAATGCGCATTTATGTAGACTTTCCTGTGTCTAGTGTGAAACAGATGATCGCGCTTCGATGAAACACATCTCTGCGCGCGGGAGAAAAGCGCAGCAGCCCCGCGAAGAGAAAGAGAAGAAGGGTTGAGGGGCCGCGAGAGAGGGTTCGCGAAGTAATAAATTTCAAACCGGTAAAAACGGTGCGGTGGGTTACGAGAGATTGATGGAGCGACGCGCGAGGTGAGAGCGCAAGAGGAGTCGGCCTCGTAAGTGGCCTTTCGCCCGCTCGCTCTGACAGTGATCATCAAACCAGAAAAAGTCGCCACCCGGAAAGCACGGTTCCCCGCCCCGTTTGTTCGGTTCGGCTCTCGAATCGCGCGGCTAACCGCCGTAATGATTGCCGCGCTCGGTGTGTCCGGATGAAAATAATTTTAATTCAATTACTTCTCTTACCTTTCTGCTCTCGAGTCTTTATTGTCGACTTTCGCTTGACAACAGCTTGAGAACGGTTGTTCTGAGTTACCGTTCGATCCATCGTACGATGGTGCTTTCTTACTTGTGATGTTAATTTAAAACCGATACAGTTATCTAAACTTACATGTCTTCTTGACCTCTATTTTTATTGTTATTAATTAAAGAGACACAACTAATATAACTAATTAAAAAATACACGTTTTTAACATAAATATTTGATATTTTATCTTACAAAGTTACAAAACGCTCCCTTCAATATGTGACGTTTCTTCTGGCGTGCTTGTAGATTGCCTATCTGCAGGGAAACACACGTCTGTCGTAAGATACATCAGATACGCCGGTTTTATCAGATCTTCGAATGCTTAGAATCGTATTAATTACGGGTACGCGTGTAAATCATATTCCCTATCGCATTTTACACGATATAAATAATGCTCTCATCAATATTATGTAACAATTATCAAAACTAAACACAAACTAAACACAAATCCAATGAACAAGCGAGACATTATCCCATACATTTATCCTATAAGCAATAATTGGTTTAATGCCTTCATTATCGCACCAATTAATTACAACTATCCGAGCTTGTTTCATCATAATCGCATTATCTCGCCATGTACGCATCGCGCTGAAAGAACTGATCGTAACTGTATGCATGTAATCGCGTACTGTGCGAATCAAACTGATACCTGTGAAGAAAAATACGTTTCTCTTTTATTTATTTTTTCTTTTTGTCGATCACGACTCATTGTCGGCTTAAGACGGATTCGACGAAATAACGTAGCAAGAAAAAGAGAGAGATTTGAGACGCGCGGTTATATTGACTTGTGAAGAGGATGAATAAGCGATTCGCGAAGTGTATCGGGGCCGATGACGATGCTTTACGATCGAAGATAACGCGCAGAAGACTATACGCCAATTTCAGGCCGCGTTCCCTCAAGGGATTAATCGCCCCTCGTTTAAACCTTCGGCACTCTTCGTGCTTCCATTTTTAAATCCTCTCGCCGGGTGCATCATCCGGTGCGGCCGGGGCATCTTTCTTCACGTGCACGATACATACGGGGTAACTACTCTAATTATCGAGGTCTCGCGTAAAACGAGTATGTAAACATAAATCGACAATCTTGTCGAGTCAACCGCGCGATCGCTTAACCACAAGGTAAACCCATTTTTCTCCTGCCGCTGCGGAAGGAAAGAAAAAGAGAGAGGGGAAAAGAGAACGAAAGAAGAGAGGAGTCTCTCTGACGTCTTATTACAACGATTAAAATCCCGTGCGTTCTCTGTCTTTTCCCGTCTTCTAATTATTTTACCCGGATAGCCTGCCATCGGGCATTTTCTACCCGATATGCCTTCGGTCTGTAAATTAAAATCTCTTCACGAGACAGGCATTTTTCACCTGACGAGTATCTCGAAACGTTTCACGTTTCTAATGGGATTAAATTACGTTACGCACACAATTATTTCGATGACACAGGTGCTTCGTCGATAAAAAGAATAGCTGTCGATTCGACTTCTTCGTCTCGACGATCGCCGACTTGTGTTCTCGTCGCTTGTAAAACGTTCTCCGTTTGATAAATGCGATAATTTTCCTTCTCGCTGTGTGGCACGAATATCACTCGGTCTCGTTACATTTACCCGGAAGCGCATTATGCACGGAACGTAGTAAACAAACAAACCATCTTGCTGCGTTCGTGTAAATGCGTGACATCTTGTAATGACGTAAGTATAGCGAAGAATTTACGTAATCCCGTCGCGTTTCTCTCGTGTTTTATGTTCCTCTACGCCGGTATACCTTTCCACTCGTCTAATTCATTTGCAGCATCGTATGATAGCTCATAACATTATACTATCACGATCCAATAAGAATATCCGTTCGAATATCGTACGATATTTTACGTTTCTTTCTCTCTCTCTCTCTTTCTCTCTCTTTTTCTCTTTTTTTCTCTCTCGTAATGTTTCTTCCATGCCTCTGAAACCGCGCGCGTTGAAACGTGTATAAATCTTGTGGTCCCAAAACACATCCAACGAACAAAATACATATTTGCTCTGCCAGTCTTTTGATCTACGGCAATGTAAATTTACCTGGAGAAAATAAAGATGTGTAAGCGTGTGTGTAAAAACATACCAACGCCTATTCAAACTGTGAATGGTGGTTAAGTAAGCAAGACACTTGTATGTATTTGTTAACTTGTTCCTGTTTGTTGATGTTTCACTATTCTATCTTTGCTATAGAATACGATGTCTTATAACTTAATTATAATTGTGTATAACGTAATTAAAAATTCAGGAGGAAAAAGGTTTCTTTGCTATTTTTATTTTTATCATAAATATACTGTTTTTACATGAATATAAATTATATCCATCTTAGGTAAATTACATTCTACATATATGTGAGGTAAGTACGTCTTTTCTTTTTCTCTTCTTTTTACTGTTAGCACAATAAAATGTATTTATTCTAGTTTTAACCGTCATATTGTGTGCTTGCACACAACTACTTTTTAAATAAAAATTAAAGAAAGACTTGTACTTTTAAAATTCTCATCGTTACTATAATCTGTGAAGTAGAACTTCACGAAGGTGAAGTTCACACAAACCCCTTTCTGCGGTAGTCATGCTGTCGCGTATCCGATTATTCCATGTGTAATTACAACGATAATATACGACACGCCTTTTTCAAAGAATTCTGTGTTCATGTACGTGGAGATGTGCATGTGCAAAGGAAATCATCGATGGCGTCGACGACGAGCGGGGAGGGAACGAGGGATGGTTGTATGACCGCGGATATGACGGAGGGGGACACACAGGCCTTTGACGATGGGGAGGGGGTTTTGGAGGAAACGGCATGGAACCCGCGCACGTGAAAAAGGGACCCGCGTAAATTGAAAGGGGGCACGGCCGTCTTGTTGTGTTTAAAAAGGCAATTTGCGGGCTTGAGATACGGCCTATATATTACGGCGCAACTGCTACGAATGGTGGGAGATAGCTCGGTTGATAGCGAGCTTCTCCTCTTCTGCGCGAAGGGGATTCACCGCGCGCGGATCTCGCCGGCCCTCTTCTTATTCCCTCTCGCCGTGAAATCTCCCCTCCTCGTCTTATGTCGGACCCGGGGCCTCCTACTCTCCCACCACTTGGCAGGCAAATGCGTTTCTTGTGTAGCTCGATGCTCGTTTGTGGACGGGACGATTTACTCGCGGTACAGTCGTATTCAAATATCTGCCTGCCGCGCGAGCGAGCGAGCGAGATCTCGCGAGCTCCTCTTCTGCTTCGCGCTCCGCCGATTTCTTCTCCGATTCTTCGTTCCTCCATCCTTCCTGCTGCTCTTGTTTCTCTTCGTCCTTTCCCCTTCGGCACTCCTGTCGATTTCTTTATTCTCCATTTCGTCGTGCGCGCCTAATCCACTTACCCTCTTCGCAATTGCCACGGACTTCTAATCCTCTACCGTGGTGTAATTGAGAAGCTATCGATAGCGGTGAACGAGCTCCGGGAGTTCCGGGTTTAATTATCCGGCAGCGACAAACGGGGCAAAGGTGGCGGCGCGTTCGATAATTATGAGCGGACCGTTTTGCCGGCGTGCGCGTTCTCCAAGTTACGCTTTTACGCTTCAAGAGGGTGCAGTGATACGCGACGTAATCGCTGAGGTCGTGTTAATCGCGCTGCAAGTCCATTGCCGTTGATAACGCCAACCTGAAAAGTGACAAGACTTGAACAGGTATTCTCGCGATAAAATATATACTATTAAGAATATTTTATTTAAATATATTAAGCAAAGAAAATTTTTAAACTTCTGACATATTATGTGTGTCAATAAAATCTCTGTTATAAAATTTTTTCCAAATTAATTTGCGCTAAATATTTCTTTTGGACAAAGAACACTCTGTAACATTTTAAGGGGCAAGACTTTTATACGTGCCGCAGCTATTATATAACTAAATTGCTTCTGAATTGTTGGGAGAATCTGTAATTAAAAGAACGATCCGTAATTTTGGAACACCTTTTTTAAATTTACATATGATTTATGGAGGATACACGCGAACATCGATTACTCCTAACCGGTCCGTATATACATCGTCAACAATATATTAATAAGCGGCTCGTTATTTCGATAATTATACGTCACGATGTGCTGACGAAACACCGCGTCGTTCTTTTCTTCGGATTATCGATAATTCGGTAAGTTGCAAGGTGCAACAATTATAAAATATCTCTGCGTATAATATACATATGCATCAGTTACACATATGAATATTGAAATCGTTAAGACTATATGTGTGTGTGCATGTGTGCGTGTACGTTTTATCCACGTAATTCAGACTTATTAATATCTCTTAAATTAATGGGCTGTTTAATTTTAGCGATATCTTGTAGCGATTTACACGTCCGCTGGTGCGTATTTATCACAAGCGGCCACGCCCGTTTTATCGATATCGGCTGGAAAGTAGCTTCCGTATTTCGCCGGGGTTGTAGCCTTCCTCTCCGTCGGTGGTTCCGCGAAAACTCGATTAAATACAAAGTAGCAACGCCTTAAAAAGCGTTCGCGCTCACTACCAATTATGCCAGTATGGCGTAAAACGTTCCGCACACATCTCCGGCATCACAAACCGGTTTGGAATAATTTGGCTACTTTCGCAATGCGGTCGGTCAAACGCGAATCTGTTTCGCGATAATTATCGCCTACGAAAAAGAGAAAGCTTTTTTCGCAGTGCGAAAATTACTTGCATTTATTCGAACTGTTGAAGAAATATGTGATCGAGAGAATACGAAAAACATGTAGATGATTTACAAGTTTAATTTTACAAATTTGAAAAAGAAACGTAAGTATTTATGATATCAAAATTACTTTTTCTTTAGAACGTTAAGTTAATATAAATTTAATTATGTCAGAGGACATCTTTTTATGTATCATACATGTTGTATTTGAAATTGTAAAAGAATCGGTACAGTTGTGTATAACTTACTGTTCGATTGTGAAGTTACCATCTGCAAAAAAACTGTATAATGGCGTGTACGATTGCTACTGTTTTACTAAGAGCGTAGAAAATACATTTATACGAGAGAAAGGTATAAGCTCATTTGCACAGTCTGTGTGACAATTGTAATAAATTTTGTTTCGATATCGATCTCTTTATGTTACTTAGTAGCGCGATCTAGGAATGTTACATCCTCGGGCGTTTACTTCTCCGGCGGGCATCATAAATATCACAGCAATTCCAATTAACTTTATCTTTATCTGTACAAATTATACAGAACGTCGTCGCTAAATTCACTTGGACGCGAAGATATACGAAGAATTTGCAGAAGCAAGATACATCTCCGCGATGCAATCTAATCAAATTTTTAAGTTTAATTGTTGTAAAAACAATCCTTTTTTTTTATCTAGAAAAATATATTTTGATTTTATTTTCTATGCTTTTATTCATTTTCAGAGATTTACAACGTACAAAACTTTAGATTTTGGCAGTACAAATATGTATTGTTATGTACATATTTGTAACAGCCGACACATTATTTGGTAAGATAACCTTCACTGGTTTTCCCCACTCAACTTACATAGTACATCGACACGGCGTTTAATTAATGTTGGCATAACGGATAGATAGGGGAGAAACACACCGTGACTTCCGCGGAAGAGATTCCTGTATAAACACAGAATAGGGATGCTCGATTTAATATGTTCGTCATATCAATTTATGTTTGATGCCTTTTTTTGAGTGGAAAATATGTATATTTCTTGCATTACTTGTAATTATTGATTTTAAATTCTCACAAATGTGATATTTAAAGTCACTTGATCATTTTTTCAAGTAAAAATTTAATAAGTGCGAAATATTTCTATTTAGTTTTACTCATCTGAGCTCCATATCTTACAATAAATTTCGGTAAAACAATGAATACCGATTAGTTTGAACGTAGATTATTATTATTGGCAGAACCAAGAATCGATGAAATGATAGCAAGAATTATTGCACGTCGAATCGCGATGTGGAGGTGAGATGCAGTGAAATACGTTTAAAAAATACAATTACAGCGTGATAATAGAGTGATGTATGGCCCGCCCGAGCGTGATGCACGAAGCTAAGAGGGTGAAAACCTCCGCGCCGTTACCTCGCACTACCGAAGTTTCCAATCTATAAGGTATCAACAGTTGCCTTAGCTGCGCGTTGTATACCTTCGGGACCTACGATTTAGAATGTTGATATAACGGATGGGTGAGCACAAGAAAAGCTCCGCGCGCACTTCCTCTCTGCCACGGAGGAGATTGAGAGAGGGAATAAAAAAGCTCCTGCGACTCGTATATCGAATTTCACACTACATACTTCCCGGCTATTTAAACCGCGTCTATGTACACTTCATTATGTACATTCGAATGGCAAAAACTTCCTCGCCATCCGGGAAGTTTTATTGTGTAAATTTAATCTGGTGTGTACGGAAGGAAACTCCAAAAAACAAGTAATTTTTAAAGTAATTTAAAAATAGTTTTAAATTACTTTAAAAATTTAAGTTTTAATTTAAAATACAATTGCTCTCCTGCATTGTGTGGGGCTGACAAAAAGAAATTGCAAGTTTTGCAGTTTAATGTAAAATATATATTTCATGTTTTCCTCATTTTATTGATTCGCCGACGAACTTGTGCCCTATTAACCTTAATGGTAACATATTTCTTAAAATCTTAAAAATAAATATACATACATTATAATATAATCTTTGTTTTATTGACATAAATTGCAGTACATCCTGCATACGTTCTACTTTGGTATCACACTGTAATATTACTCTCGTAGCCCGATTTTGTGCTATCTGCAACTAACTTAATTGTGTTTCACCCATATCTAGTAATAGGAGAGACAGAAAGAACAGGGAGAGACAGGGAGAGGTCTCTCCGTGTCTCTCCCTGTCTCAAAAGATACAGAGAGACACGGAGAGACACGGAGAGACAGGGAGAGACAGGGATTGATTGATTGATTGATTGATATTTATTTAGCTTTCTCAGCTGTTGTAAATACAATTTAACAAACATTTTCTGTAACATATGTCTTTAACATTCTTTTAAATGGTTTGAGTCTTTTGCTACTTTTTATTTCTGCTGGTAAGGCGTTATACATTTTTATCCCTTTATAGAACATATTTTTTTGTGCGTTTCTTGTTTTTCTGAATTTTATTTTAATATTTCCAGAGAGAGAGAGAGAGAGAGAGAGAGAGAGAGAGAGATAAACTAACGACTCCCCGCGCGCGCTTGTTCCCCGCGCATATACCTTCGGGAGTCGCGATTCGGAATGTTGATATAACGGATGAGTGAACAAGAAAAGCATCGCGGCGGACCCTCTATCCGTCCCTTTTCTCCGTTGCCCGTTCTCTTGCTCATTCTCTCGCTCCTGCGCGAAGGGCTCTCGCGATCCTCTCTCGGGCGCTCGTATCCGGCAAAAAAGCATCGGCGCCGGTACATTGAACCCGGCAAGAGTTCCGCCACACGTTCGCGAAGCCGTTTCAGTATTTGACTGTTCCGTGCAGCGGCAGCGGCTCTCCTCCTCCCGGACTCGACTCCCGTCGAGACGACAGAACGCCATAAGCAACCAATTTAAATGTAAATTGAAAACCACCGCGGCATACAAATTGTTCGACTCGCCGTCAAAAAATACTGCGAGCAAAGATCAAACGGAAGACAAGACACGCGGGCGAAATAGGGTGGCGTATATGGGGCCGATGGTCGAGATAGAACGAGAAAAGGTGCCTCGGAGAAGGGCACCTCGGCGACGGCAGAGGCCCTGACCTTCGCGCCCGGATCTGTCCAACTTGTGTATCCCTCTGTTCTTTCTGTTACCGGGGAAGAAAAGTAGGGAAGAGCCTCGTTGTGGTGTTTGTTCCACCCTACGGCGGACACGGATCCCGTGCTACTATATGCTAGACTGCCCTCTAAATATTTGCCTTTCCGTCGTCCCGACGAAGAGTCTTCTCGCCGCGCCACGTAATGCCGTTCCATGCGAGAGCGCGGCTTCGCCAGCGATAGTGATCGCCGGAGAGAAAAACTTCCCCGGTATTCAGGCACTTCCCTCTTTCGACATTCTTTCTATCTCTCTCTCTCTCTCTCGTTCTTCGAAGGGCCGTTGTCCTGAATTTCCACTGCACGCTCGGCGTGCGCGATCAGAAGAAATGAGATTAATGGATCAGTTTATCCTCTCCATTAACGATTTCGAATCGCGCGCGGGTCCAGCCAAGAATTAATTTCCCATTTCGAAAGTTACATGTATATATGTATATAAACAGGAATGATTCGACTTACCATAATTTTCATGGATTTGATTCGTTTCCCGACGAGCTGTTGAATATTCTCTCCCTTATTACGAACGATTTCTGTAATCAACATCAGACATTCGAGTATGTCGAGCGTGCAGTGGCCGAATTCGACGTAAATAATCGTTCACATTATGCTCTTTCAAAGAGAAAACAAATAATATTTATTTTTCTTAGTTTATTTCAGTATTTATGCTGAATATGTGTGTTATTTTTTCCGAAGAAAAAATAGTATTTCAACTTTTGTGATCTTTGTATAACGAGAAATTTATTTTTACACATTTATTTCGCGTCGAGATGTTATTCAAATTACTTTTGAAACATTTTACTCTTGCCAAAATTAATAAAAATTTTTTTAAACGTCGGTACTTTCTATAAAAAAAACACGACAATAATGTACTTGAATTTATTGATGCATATATTAATAAAATTCAGTTTCTTTTCAATCGCGCGCTAGTTGTGCGTCGCGCGTTAATTCATTCTCGACGAGACGAACGATATAAATTCGATGCTGGAATGATGTTGCGACTAATTCATCTCGCGGTGCGTCATTAGCTGTCGCGGACACGCACTCGGCATTCGGTTACGTTTACAACGCGGCATCGGTATAAATTTTTGACGGCGACGTACGTGCCGTCCGTGTCATGATTTATCGATTCCAGTCAGTTAACATCGACAGCCGCAGACAGAGGTAATGCAGCACAGCATCAGCAAACCCGATAGAGCGCGGCCGATCGTTAGCTGCTGCCGGCCCAAGGTTGCCGTAACATTTCGTCTCGATTGTATCTCGCGGACGTTCGACACGTTACGCGCAATCAATACGCATACACTCGGCGTCCCTCGAAGGGATCGAGCGAAATATCGCGATAATGCACAGGCACGTGTGTCCCAAAACGTGCTAATTTAAATTACCGTGCTTTCAGCCTGACGTAGCGCACGCGTAAATTTAAATTTCTGAAATGGGATGCAGAGCGCGCGCGCGCCGATAGGAGAGTGCTTGTTAGCGCCGTGGTAGCCATCAACATAATTAACCCCCTAAGTGGAGACGCCTGTGTATCATTATTAGTACACGCCTCGATGTTATGGGGTTCGAATGTGCTTACGAGAATTTAGGTCCGCGTCAGGTGGCCTGATTTAAGCGCACGTAACGCGAAATATCCAATTAAGTCATAATGGGGTCTCTCCTATTGCACCCCGCTATATAACCATCCATCGTTGCAGCGCGCGATATTTACACTCACAAGGGAGGGTCTTTTGATACGATGAACGTGCAACGTAACGAGAGCCTCCTTGATTCGATCTACTTTCCGGAACGTAAAAGCTGCGGAGCACAGCTCAGGACGTACGTGCCCCGCCAAGATACGCCAATTCAGCATATTGCTTCGAAATCAAAGGAAACGTATAACGAAACTCTTAACGCAACGACCTAGTTCGTTAAACGCGTGTATATACGTGACTATCCTACCGAACAATATCCTCGTTCTCGCCACGATCTCGTTCAACGAAGATGTATGTACTATTCTTTCCCAACTTCTTCTGTTTGCGTATAAGTATGCCGCGAAAATATATTGCGCGCGGCATTGTGCGATTCGGGTATTGCGATCGATCTGAAGAATACTGACCCGCTTTTTCACGCCTTTTGATTTGCAGTTCGCAACGGGTATTCTTGCGTACCTGTTGCTCTTTCGGAAGGACTTGATATTCGATTGAACTTAGCTGTCAGGTCCGTACGATATTCGCAGCAGAGTGTGGAGGTCTGGGCAACGCCGCCCCGCAGTCCGCACTCGAATCACAGCGTTTTCAAGGCGGACGCCGTTCTGATTACGTTGCCGCTGGGCGTCCTCAAGCTCTCGCCGACCAACGGAGGAGTCAGCTTCCTCCCGCAACTTCCGGAATGGAAGACTCAGGCCATCGACCGACTCGGCTTCGGCAATTTGAACAAAGTAAGCGACGTGTGTATGTGTGTGTGTGTGTGTGTTTTCGTTTGTGGAACGACGATCTGATATATATGCCGCTCGCGAGAAGGACGGCGGTCCTGTCGCGAGTGTCGGTGCATCAGGACTGCATAATCGCGCATTAAGTCTTATCACCGATCGCTCGCTGGCAGATTTCAGTAGCAATTAAAATTTTCTTAACGAACGAGAACCACATCGAAGGACTCGAAGACATTTTGCGTACGTCAGTGGCGAGATAAAGAATGTTGTAACAATTAAATATCGTTCGAAAAAAATAAGGCAAAAGTTTAAGGCAAAAAGAATACGAAGCACATAAATGCAAATGCAGTCCTAATGCTGTTTTACGAAATACATTAAATTATAAGAGTTTGTCAAAATTTTGTAGTTTTTTTTTTAAATTAAGTTACACAGCGCTGAGATGTAAAATAATCTCAGATGTAAAATAATCAATGCTTTCTAGTAAGTAGAATCATGTCAAGCACCGTACAAAATTAGAGCAAGAAGGTAAATCAGGTCTGGAAAATCAAGATTGATCGTTTAAATTAAAAACTTAAAAATTAACATTGTTCGCACAATCTTTGCGGGTTGAAGTTTCCACACTTCTAATTTTTATCCCGCAATTTTCTCTTTAATTTCTCAGGTAGTACTATGCTTCGAGCGCATTTTCTGGGATCCCACGGCCAATTTGTTCGGCCACGTGGGAAGTACCACCGCGTCGCGCGGCGAGCTCTTCTTGTTCTGGAACTTATACAAGGCGCCTGTCCTGTTGGCCCTCGTCGCCGGCGAAGCGGCTGGCGTAATGGAACATGTCAGTGACGATGTTATCGTCGGCCGTTGCATCGCCGTACTGAAAGTAAGTGGATGAAATTTCTAGCTGGCGCGCGAAAGCCGAAGAGCCATATCTCTCCCGATCGTGATAGTCTCGACTCTTCAACTTCAACGTTTGCTTTTACAGGGCATTTTTGGCAATCAAGTTGTGCCACAACCGCGCGAAAGCGTCGTGACGAGGTGGCGGGCGGATCCCTGGGCACGAGGTTCTTACAGTTTCGTTGCAGTTGGCAGTTCCGGCAGCGATTACGATCTTCTTGCGGCACCCGTGTCACCGCCCGGCATAAAGGGTCCGTCGCAGCCAAAAATGTTTTTCGCAGGTAAATATTAGCGATAGATATGTTGAAGGTTCATTTTCGATATGTTTCATAACATTAGTGAAAATCGAACAACTCGAACCGGTCGTCTTTTTAACGTTTCTTCTCTCTCTCTCTCTCTCTCGTTCTCTGATGGATATATTTGAGTTTATAGCATTTCGTATTTGCATTTCTGCAAATATACATGTATATGCACATACATGCGTGTCTCTTTTGCGTTTCCATCGATTGATGTGCAACGCAATTTACTTCGCTGCGAAATTCCGTTTCCGACGTGCGTTCAATAACTTCGTACACGTTATTTGTAAATCTTATTCGCGACATATCGTTTATGCAAACACTCGCAAATGAGTATTCGTCGAATTCAGCAAAGCTGATTGACGTCAAAAGACGTTTGTAACAAATTAGCAAATGTAAAGAGAAAAGTGTTTTGCGCAGAGTCTTAAGATTAAAACTACGTATATTGATCTATACGTGTTGAATGAATAAATTTTCAGGAGAACACACTATACGAAATTATCCAGCCACTGTACATGGGGCATTCCTCAGCGGGCTTCGCGAGGGTGGACGCATAGCCGATCTGCTTTGCGGAGCTCCTTATTCCACTATACCAACGAGTTCATCGTCGACAGGGAGCACGTCGGGAAATCCTACTGAGAGCACGAACGCGACTTAGTTTCATTCACAACGACTATTGTGTTTTTGTTTTTCTTTAAAAACATTCGCGGGACAATCAGTCGTCGAAAAGCTATCGGGGAACGTTGGAACGGGACGAAAAACGGATGCGAGAGAACAGAGACAAACAAAATATTTCGGTGATTCGTATAGACTAACGAAATGAATAAATATTCGTATTCGTTAACGTGCTCATTATTATTGTTGCAATTTATGTATATACGAGACATAAACGTGATCAACAATGTGTAATTTAATTTGTTATGATAGTGAATGAGTTTGATTAGAAGAATTGACTGAAAGAATATTAAGTAATTATTTGTAACGCTCAATTTTTCATAGCACACTTGTGTATGCTTGACATATTTATGTATATATATGCTCAGCATACACAAGTCAAATATTTCACATTATCACGTACACGTTTTACTTTATACTGTAATTATTTATCCGTAAGAAAAACATCTTTTCACTGCTTATATTAAGTAATTTTTTTATATTCTTTCACATACATAGCCTTTAATGCTCATAATATTGTTTTTAAGATTTTCCTGATTCTTCCATTATTTCTTTCTTCATATGTATACATAATTTAAGATGACTTACACACCTCGTGATAAGTCTGCTTGTGCGTTTTTATAATTGAGAAGTATTATTATTATTTATAATACTACAGTATCTTAATATCGAATGGATGAGAAAACGATATGCTCCCTCGTAAACTGCGTACAAATATGACGAGCTGTACAGACTAAATTTAATTCTGATGATTTGACGAAAGGTGTAGCGAAAAAAAGGTTTATTTATGTAATATTGTTATCGTCACATATGCATATGCTGTTTAAATCTATTAAAGCTGATATAAATATATCGAAATTTCATCGGATGTGTGTTTTATTTTGGAATACATGCATCCTGATTATTTTCACACGCGATAACCTATTCTTGTTCAAACAAGAACATATGTGATTATTATGAAATAATATCGCAGTGTTACACGTATATAAAAAATAAAATCGTTTATCGTAAAAACTTTTTTTATTACATCATAAAGACGGAATTTTGTGGCATGACATTGTATTGAATGTAAAGATTTACATTCCTGCGCAAATGCGTACAACCGGCTTATTACTGTACTGTTCAATCATCCGTGTGATTATAGAACAAATAATGCAATCAAATAGACATATAAAATTAAAACAACCTGATTATAAGATTTGGTACATACGTATGTATAATAAAGAATTTATGTAGAATATAATTCACAAAAGAAGTATTATATACACACTCTATTATTGAAAATCTTCTGATGTTTTCATTTTTTCCTAATCCCTTGATCCTCCCATACTCTAAAATAATAAAATTTGTTATTCTAAGTTTGAGTAAATTTTAAATAATGCTTCTATAAAATTTGCAATAAATATATGTGCCATTTTCGAATTCGCGCGATCTTGGTTTAATCAATCATAGCTAATAACATATTTATATAGTAACCAACTCTCTCTGGTCTATATTAGATTTCCTATCTAATTTGGGAATATTGAATATTCGATCATTCCGGTACGGATATTACATTGCATGCATCGCCGCGGGCGCATTATTTCGAGCTGTTCAGATTTCCACTAATGCAAGCAACTTTGAAATGCGTTTACCAAATTTCTATGGCTGTCCTAATAATATATGGTCGCATGCATATCCGAACGTAATAATTTTATAAAATGACACTAAATATGTATGCAACGCATATATGTACGTGTTCAAATATTACTCACATTTTTATCAATAATAAAAATATATTTATTAGTAAGAATTAAAAATTTAAGATTTAAATTCGATTTTCTAGTTGTATGCGCGTTTCTCTCTTCTCTCTCTCTCTCTCTCTCTCTCTCTCTCTCCTTTCCCTCTCTTTATATCTGTCGAGGAAATATTTCGATAAGGGCGTATATCGTCATAGCAACCGTTACTGCAAACAAGCTGGCAAACTTGGAACGCACATTATCCAAAGTAATACTGTTTAGAGTTTCTCGGCGTTTTCATCACTTTTTACGGTTGATTCTCAAAGATGAGTTTGGCTTTAGTGCCCAAAATACAATGCAGTTTTCCTCGACCGACGAAGTATCCTATTGACGTTCTCGGTACGGCAAATGTATCTTTCGGACACAAGTTGCGCGAACACGAAAGTTGTCACGCTGTAAAGTACCGTAGTTCGCGTAAATCCATCTTTGAAAGCACGGAGGAACGACCGGATGATAAGAGAGAGTACGAGCACTTTCTTAAAACTCTGGAATTCGAAAAAGAAACCGATCGAAAAATCAAGAAGAAAAATCTTCGTCAACGAATCCATCAAGGTATTAATATATAAAAACGACATCGATGTAACTGTTATTATTTGCAATATTTAAAGAACTTTAAAATAAATAAAACCTCGTTCACTAAAAATCTTAAATATTTTTTATACATAAAAATTACATATAATTTCCAATTAATTTTTCACATAATATTAATAAATGTTACTGTTTATTTTATATAATTAATATAAGTTTAATATACATATATTATAATATATTAATAATATCTATGTTTTTTGTTGAATATTATAATTAAATAAATTTATTAATTTTAAATTGTGCAATATTGCATTTGTACAACATTTTAGTTTACTTGTTACACATAAAACTACATCAATATATTTTTTATTTTTTCAATCTAACAATCGGTGATACATCTCGCGTTAAAAAAAAAACAAAAAACAAAAAAATAAAACAGAAAAATACTGATGGTTATTAGTACAATAATTACTCTCCAGATTTATCGGCATACGAGGAGAACTTGCAAATGCGTAGAGAAAAACTGCGTAATCTTCTATTGAACGAGGAGGCGAGTCTAATTAAAGAGATTGAAGAAAATTCACGACAAAGTGATGACATTCGACGTAGAGAAATGCACGCAAGAGCGCAAGAGTTGAAGAAACAACAAGAAAAAGAACAAGAAGCGTTGGTCGCTGCTAAACGCAGATTGCAACAAATATCGCATTCAGATATCAAGCAAGAGTTATCGAAGAGATACGCGATCGACGCGAAGCGGTGCAACGTGGCGCAGATGGCTGATAAGGAAGCGAAAGAATTAGCGGAAAAGGAATTGGACGCTATGTGTCACAAGATGATGTTGAACGAACTTGAAGCAAAGGAACGTAAAGAGGCGGAAGAGGCGGAAAGGCGAACTTTGGCACAACGAGAGACAACGTCCACTTTGGCCAAGCAAGTAGCGGACAAATTGGCGCTGGAAGACGAGAGAAAGCGAATCATAAAGAGCGAACAGGAACAGCTGGAACGACTGCAGGAGGACGTGCGTCAAGCGGAGTTGAAGAATCTCGAGGCGGAAAGAAAAAAGCGGGAAAAGTTGAAAAAGGAATTTCAGGAGCACATTCTGACGACAAGGAAATACCTCGCCGAGCGCGCTCAGGAAGAAGCCGAGGTGGATCGCGTGTTCAAAACAATGACCGAGGAGGAACTAGCCAAGGAGAAAGCTCGCACCAAAAAAAACCCAGCGGTGCTCCAGGCGGAATCATCAGCCTACTTTAAGTATCTGGAGAAGCTGCGGAAGAAAGAAGCCAGACGGAATCTCGAGATGGAAGCAATCATTCGGCAATCGCACAAGGACGCCGAGGCAAGACGCGAGCTCGCGCTTGAGAAATCTAAGGAAGCTCGCAAGCGTGCCATACAGGAAGTTCTTCGCGGCCGGGAAGAACAATTGCGGAAGAAGCGAGAGACGGAGGAGAAAGAACGGCGCCTGAAGATGGAGGAAAAGGAGGCGCTCGAGAGGCAGATCGAGATGGACGCCAACTTGACCGCGATGGAGCAGAAAGAAAGCAGACAAAGAGCGCTTCGTTACGGGCTGGAGCTCAAAGAGCAGCACAAGCACGTCGAAACGATGAGACGCCGCGAATTGGAGGAGGACCGCAAGTTCCACGAGGCCGAGACGAAGAGACAGATCGAGGAGCATCGGAGGCTCGGCGAGCTGTTGAAAGCTTCCGAAAACATCACGCCGCCGCATCCGTTTAAAGTTCTCTTCAACGATTGCGCTGCTCGTGAACCGGAAGGAGAGAAACATTACTCTTGTTCTCCGGCTTTAATTTCTACGTAAAATCTTGCTGCTATGCTAACAACTTGTCAGGATATACTTCTTCGATGTGATGTTGATATGTGAAGATTAGTGCAAAGATGCAACTACATCGAATAATCGACGAATCGCTTTATTATAGATAGAACTGCGAGAGAAAAAATAGACAACAAGATATCGAAGTGTGTAATGTTCGGTTTTGTTGCAGAAAAATGTGAAAACTTCAATTGTGTGTACTTATTATATAAATTTTTCTTAGTAATTATTATACATAATTTATATGCTGTGTATACATTAATTTTTTTACTTATTTTACACTTTTTTTTATATGCACGTGAATGTGAGTTTTATAACAATATTGCTATAATAAAAAAAAGCTATTAACGGTAAATCTATAGTAGTTGTATTCATGTTCATTTATTTTTGATAAAGTTACCTAGTCTACACGGAATATTGAAATTGTCAATAAATGTAACTTTTATTACGTCCTCTCTCTCCCCCTTTTTGTTATATCAATTTTTTAAAATGTATCTACTTTTCCGTGAAATATTAACGAATATTGAATAAAAGACAGTAAACAAAATAAGTGCCGCGTGAAATTGAAAATTGAACAATCGAAATATACCCGCGGGCGCGACTGTGCCGATCGAAAAAAATGCTTTCCTGTGTATCATTCGAACTGCTGCAGTTGGCGCTCGTATCAAAGGCGCTTCCTTCAATTTTCTGCTCTCCGTTCCTACCATCCGTCGGATGCTGTAGGATTCAACAGCCGGAGCAGCTGCTTAAGCGGTACGTGTTTATCGACGGAAACGCGGCTTTCGCCATGGCAATTTAATGGGCACAGAATCAAGAATGTTGCCGCATTTAACATTAAAATCTTATTTTTTATCCTCTCTTTTTTTCTTTTTCTATTCCTCTCTCTTTCTTCCTCAAAGAAAATTTAATGTAAAGAAATTTGCAACGGACGCGGTTTCATGAACATGGCTTTTGCAGGCATCCTAATAATTCCGCTTACATGATATCGTTTCCTCCGTACGACGAGAGAAATTATGATGAAGACTTAAGCGAATGCAATCTCCCGCATTATGGAGTATTTTGCCGAGACACGACACAACATAACACGCCCCGATCTCTCGAGAATGAAATGTACATATATTACATTAAAATGCGCCGCGCATTACATCAAGATTTACGAACACATTTACACCGTAATTCGCCGTGTTCGCGCGCACGTGATCTGTACGACATATAGCGATCGGCTATATAAATCTTCATTAGACCCAGACAACTGGGATCATATTTTACAGGTTGCGGCATTTAACGGGGAATAAGAATCTGTAAGCTTTCTTTTTCATTGAATATATTTTGCGATATTATATATTTGTGATTTGTCCTTCATTTCGCGCAATCACCTGTACGAAAAAGTAACATGCGCACCGGTTTGTGTCAAGTTTTTTTTTTAGATTTTTTGAAAGAAAAAGACCTCACGATAATGGCGACCCGCGCGTATACGCCTCTTTTTCAACGCGATTTCATTCAAGAGTACCAGTCGGAACTTTTTTCCCGCATCGTCAACCGCTCCACTTGACATCGCCCGTCGAGCATTCCCCAGCGACACACGCTTCGAGCATGCATGCGTGCATGTATGAATACGCGCTTCAGCTTAATATCGTAGTAGACCGCCCGTTCGTGATTGATCGAACGCTGCCGGCTAGACAGCGCAGTTTGTCTCGAGATTCACCCCAGCGGTTAGAGGGGTTGTGACTCGGCTCGGCGCGTCTACTGATTGACTCGAGC
Organism: Pseudomyrmex cubaensis; assembly: GCA_014825685.1. Classification (NCBI taxonomy): domain Eukaryota; kingdom Metazoa; phylum Arthropoda; class Insecta; order Hymenoptera; family Formicidae; genus Pseudomyrmex; species Pseudomyrmex cubaensis. Next base: position 157,866 of record QVOA01015846.1, read on the forward strand.
TTTGAGACTCGCGGCATTGCGTTTCGTCCGGGTCGACTCGAGCCGCGGGGCAAACGCGTCCGTCGTCCTACATATTTCTTCTTTCGTTTCTCGGCGAATTATTTCACTTGGTTACTCGAGGACAGGCGTGCACCTGCGCGGGTATATGCAGCGATTATCGGTGGACGGAGCGCCTCTCTCGGGAACCGCGGAGACAAAGGCGAGGCGAAAGAGGAAGGAGACAACGCCGGCGGGGAAGCCGAGAAACCGACTTGAGAGGCCGGAGAGGCGAAGAAGCAGGAGAGACGAGAGAAAAGACGGAAGGAGAGAAGACGGAAAGAGAGCGAAAAAGGAGAGGAAACGCAGAGGGTTGCGCGCTCTGCGATAGAGCGAGTGGACTCTGCCTCTAGGGATGTTCTTTTGACAGTCATGTCGCTGTCGTCTCCTAAGGTCCCCCGGCGGCATTGCATTAATCTTCTTCTTCCGACCCCGCCTTATTGAAAATTCTACAGAGCGCTTCACAGTTTTTGCCGCGGACGTCTTTTATACCCCACCATCGTCGCTTCCCACATTTCCCCGTCCGCTCTTCACGCTCACAGGCCGAACATCCCTCGCGATGAGGGCGAGTTACCTTGTGCTGCGTTCTCGTGCATTTCGTCACTCGAAGAGAGCTCTGTCTTGCCTATCTTTTTTTTTTCTTTTTTTTTCTCTTTCTTTCTCTCTCTCTCTCTCTTGCTATGTCCGTCGACGCGTCGAAGCTTCAGCACAATGATCGATAACGTTATCAATCACCGCATCGGTAAGTCTGTCCAACCCCTGTCCCCATCGGTTGTGGCGACCGACGTCGGTCGCACCAACGCCCACACGCGTATTCCGCACACCTCGGTAACCACGAATGCCTACTGCCGGAAGTGCACGCATCCGACTCCCGATAAACGCGTCTGCTGCTCGGAGAGTTTGCGAGACGGACCTCGCGCGAGGAAGTAGAGGGAGATTCGATTGCGCGAGCCCTCGAGAGACGTCGAATTAATTCTGCCGCGATGGAGCCGCGCGATATGCAACCGATGAAATGGTGGTTTTGATGTAGATGTTCTCAAATCGGAAGTTCATGCCGGGAGATAGCGGTACGGCAGGAATTAACGGGCGATAAGTACTGATACACTTACGAGACGATATTCTTTGTGTGGGTCGTAATAGAATGAGGACGGTGTGTAAAAGCGAATCAGTTATCGAGTTTTCACTTAGTTTAAAGTTATCTGACATTAAATTGTTTTTAATGTCCAGCTACGTAACGTAACTGATATGTGAAATCAATAATGTGCATTTCTCTTTTAATTAAAGTGAACTTTCAACGCGCGCGCGCGCGCCTGCGTGCGTAGTTTTCGAAACAGAAACTACGTGAATACCAGTTAGCAAACAAAGCGAACATATAAAATGATCACTTTTTCATTTTATTCTCAGTAACAAAATTCAGCATATACACAGAGCTCCAACCTATTTTAGTCAAGAATTCAAAGTATCAATTTCTTGAGAAGTGGATTGAGAGGAAACTTTCTTCTTTACTTTTAATCAGAAAAGTTCGAAAAATCCGAACAACCTCGGAACCGTCGGGGCGTAAAGCACACCGAAAGGGTTAATTAATAAACGCAACGCGCGTCGAAGACCTCGTGCCGATGGTGTTCGCCGAGCGTGAAGCGTGTCCCGGCTATTTTAGGGAAAGTTTTTGAATTTATTTTTTTGCGGCGCCCTTTTTCTGAAAGTTCCGCAGGAAGCATTAATACACTCGGAGGCGTGTCATATCCTACCATCAGCGACATAGATTAATGTTACACCCCGCTATCGCGCGCGCAACGGAGATTGTCGCGCTTTTCACGAGAATTCCTGTATTTATGATGATAAGCCTGATTTTAACAGCCGTCGTCGCGGTCGGCTCGCGCTCACAGCCGACGTGTGTCATAGAAATTCTCGATAAAATACACGCGACAATAAAATGATTCTCGTGTTCGCTCGCCGACGGCGAATCGTCATGACGCGCGCGGAGAGAAAATGATTTATTGCGCGCGTGGCAGGTTTGTCGAGGGTTGATAGGCAGGGAATAGTCGACGACTCTAATGTAAGATTACGCCGGGCTTAAGCCGAACTTAATTCGAGGGCTCTTCTCTGCGAATTGCGTAGAATTCGTGATATGCCCGTCGCTAATCGCGACCGAGCCAATGTAATTTTTATACTTAAAGAGAGATAGACTGTTATATTCTTTCTTTTCTTGTAAAAAAAAGAACAGTATGTATTTTTCTTGTTTTCTTAAGAAAGTATTGTATCCAATATTGGTAGATTTTTTTTATATAACGTGTACGTTACATAATTGTACATCATTGAAAAATACGCGCGATGTATTTTTTGCACTGATTTTCATAATTCGAACGAGTGGCCGTAAATGCGCGAACATTTAAATTTAATCCAGATAATTTTCAGCGATTTTAGCTAGCTATTTATCATCGACATATTTACTCATTTATAATTAACGGCTTTTAAAAACGTTTTTAATTACAGTTTAAGTGTAACAGTTTACTCTTCATCGCTCTCTCTCTCTCTCTCTCTCTCTGTCTCTCTCTTTCTCTGTGTGTGTAAGTTCTATATATACATATTGAACTTTGTATCTTATATTATTAAAGTTAAAGAGAGCACGTCGTCTCTCGGACGACGAGCTTACATTCTTGTATACATTATTATACTTAAGTTACTATCTATGCGCACTTAGGGAAATTTGATTCTCGTGTATATTGAAGTAAATTTAATATCACGTTATCGATTAAATATTCAAAATCGAATAATATCGTAAACGAAGCGCGTCACAACTCTTTGCCACAGCGTGAGATAAATTTATTTAAGACAGATTTTCTTTTTTGTCAGATATTTTCTGTTATATTAGACACAAGATTTTCGGTTCTATGCAATTGTCTGTCTCGACCGTGGTATCGGCCGCAAATTCGCTCATCGTGCGTCGGTGGATACCAAAGTGCGGCCGAGTGCGTCAGAATGCGTGCATGCAGAAGTGCACACGTCGGTGGACAATTCGTGATTGCAGGCATATGTCGGCGACTTGATGGTTCGCACGGGTTCATGAGGACGGTCGACAAGCCAAATGGTAATTTGAGGTTTCGGGTTAGTTAAACATAGCCGACGTGGCGCAGCGCGCTTAAATTCGAGCGCCGCCGTTTAAAAAGTAGAGAAATGTTTTTCGACTATACACCACGTTGGCCAGCGCTGTTTACAACGCTTAATATTGTTATTATTTCGATGTCGAGTTCAGGATAGAACAACACATCGTGCTCTAATTATCGAATATGTATTATATTACGTATTTTATGCGTGCGTAGAGATAATGGCATTTAAAATTATTGCAACAGATGTGTAAAATACTGCTAATGCATTTATTTAATAGTGTCGCGTTGCATCTCGTGCTATATAGGCGCACAACGATCAAATTCCATAAGCATTCGTTCTCATAAATTAAACATTAGAATGTAGTAATTTAAACCTAAAAAAGTCTTTAGAAAAGAAAAAATCATACGCCAAGTACATAAAAACTATCCAAATATACAAACTATCTATTACATAAATCTTTT